>PVJX010047950.1:0-11663 GCA_004027295.1 Dolichotis patagonum
TAAGATGGATGACCATATTGCTGTTTTTGTCAGATCGTGGAGCAGAACTGTTAACAGTCTCACTGTTTGAATGTCTACTTTACATGTTTTAACTTTGTAATGTGAACAACTATTTCCAAGAAGTCAGTATGTAATTAGTCAAGTAATAATTTCTTAGGTTTTATTGTTGTTGTACTTTTCCTTTTTTCCTTGGAATACTGTATTGTTGCTATCCTTTATTCCGTTTTATTTTGTTTTGTTTTCTCTTTAAATAAAATTATATAAAAAAAAGTAGTGCCAAAAAACTGATGACCCAAATCCTGGAGGAGCATAGGGTTCTTAGAGGAAATGTGGCTTTTAATGAATACATTAGAAAATAAAGAAGGTAAAAACACTAAAGCTGTAACTCAAGAATGTAAATAAAAAAAGAAACCAGAAGTAAGGAAAGAATTTATTTTTAGAGAAAAAAATGAATAAATAAAAACATTGACCAATCCCTGGCTTATCAATCATGATACAAAAAATAAGCACTTCACAAGAAAAGAGAAATTCTGTATTGAATGGTTTTTAAAATATAGATGAAATATAAAATTATTCAGAATAAAAAGTATTACAAAACTTAATAATGGGAGCTGGGGATGGTGGCACACACCTGAAATCTCAGCACTCAGAAGACTGAGGCAGGAAAATTGTTGCAAGTTCAAGACCAGCCTGGGCTACAAAGTGAGCTCATGGCCAGCCTGAACTGCATAGCAAGATCCTGTCTCAAAAAGACAAAACAATTTAACAATGGGAAGAAAATTGGATTTTCAGGAAAATGGAAACATCAGATGTTTTCCTTTAAGTAAAATACCTGCTCAGGTGATTTTGTGAGTCAGTTCTGACAGACTGGAGCCAAGAATATCTATGAAATGCAAAAGATTCCAGAGCGCAGAAAAAGAAAAATTTCACAACCCATCTTGTGATGTCAATACAAGATATTGCTGTTTGTCTTGAAAAGGCAACAAAAGACCAGTCCCATGATGAGCACAATGATGAGGAAAAATCTGAATAAAATACTAGAAAATCAAAACCAGTGAGTAGTCCACTAAAAATAACATTGTAGTTGAGGAAATGAATAGTTCCAATAGTCTTAAAGCATGAGGAATGTATTTAATACCAATGAATCATGAAAAAAGTGCTTAAAGTAGTAAATTTTATTTCTTTTATCACTAGAAAAAAGGAAGCATTATAAGTGTTGGGAGACAATTCTTCACAAGTCTCTTGATTCTGCATGCCACTGCTCCATCTCATAGATGCCAGAGGATTATCTTAGACAGGGAAAAGCTGAAATACAAATCTGCTAATAAGACAAACTCCCTGTCCATTGTCACCAGTGGATGAGCCAGGATTTGGCCTGGATGCCTCTGCCCTCTGGTGTTAAAGCTTGCATCATACACAGGGTGGGCTGGCTGTCGGCTGGCGAGCCGGAATGCTCGGCCTCAGCACCCCGATGGAGTGGTTTCATTCTTCTGCCAGCAGATGTGGCTCATGACCCCCAGCAGTGTCTAGTAGCCCACTTGCCAAGGGGTGTTTCTCAGGACCTCATGGACAGATTTATAATGCACCCACAGAAGCTGACATCAAAAAGGAGCCTCTGCTTCCTATTGGATTTTTTGGTACTGGAGACAGAATGTGCCGCACTTGGGCATTCTATTTGGTCTTTTATATCAGCTAACCCACAAATCAGCACTCTTTGAGTGGGGCCCAAACGAATAGCAATGAAAGGTCTCTTTGTCCCCTAGATCCTACATTGCAATACATTATATGGTCACCCTGAGTCAAGACACTACAGTGGCTGGCAACGTGACGTGGTGTCCTGCCTACTATTCATGTCCATGTGCTATGAAAATAAACACATACAGGCATGGATCTACCATCTTGTCCACTTACTGTTTCTGCACATGGAATCCACATTGTACATGTCCCAACATACAGACTGCCACAGCCTTTTTGCAGTGTGACACAAATTTCTGCTCTTCTTATTTGGAGGATCACTGAGTTATATTATGGATGGCTATCAAAGCTGCAATAACGCAGCGACACTGCCCAAGTTCAGCGATCCAAATAATGTAATGATGATCCAGATCAAGTTCAACAGTGTGCTAGTTACTTTTTCCCCCATTGCTGAAACAAAATACTTAACACCAAAAGTTAAAAGAGGAAAACTTTATTTGGCTCACAATTTGTAGATGTTTCAGTCCATAACTGGCTGGCCCCAAGGCAGGGTGGCTTGGCAGAGGGCCGTCAAGAGAGGAAAACAGTTCATAGTGCCCATGAGATAGCAAAAGCAACAAGGAAGGAAGAAAAAGCTTCTTTCTGTTCCTCATAATATATGCAGGCTACCTGCCCTAGGGCAGGTGTAGCACTCATATCCTTAATTCTAGCCAGAACCATGCCAAACCAATCAGTGGACTGATTTACGAATCACACACCCTTAATCCCAACACCACATACTATTTATACAGCCATCTCTGAAAAGCCTGCCCCCCGTGACTGCATGAGCCTTTTGGTGAACATCTAGACACAAATTATAACATTCCAGCCCTGGGTCCCCCAAGACTCATGTACATTCTTCATGTGAAAAGCATTTAGTCCATCTCTCAGAGTTCCCAAAGTCTTTTCAGTTTCAGCATTTCCAAAAAGTCTAAGTCCAAAGTCTTCTCTGAGATTGAAGACAAATTCTTAGCTATGAGCTCCTGTAAAAATGAAAAGAAAGTTAAAACACTTCCAATGGTACAAGATAGAATTTCAATTCCAAAAGTTACCGCTGGGAAGAGCAAAAAATGGGAACAAAGCAAGATCAAAATCCAGTAGGACAAACATTAAGTCTTCTAGTTCCATGTGCAGTACCTTGAGTCAAATCTTGACAAGATGTGAACCCCAAAGAGTTTGGGTGCCTCCAGCCCTACAGCACTTCTGGTGGTTGTAGCTCCCATGGCATCTTACTTGGACCCACCCTGCTCCATCACTGCAGTTTTTCTCAGATAATCCAAGTTTCCGGCTTCTCCAAACTTCTGGAGCCTCCACTGTACCTTCAGATTCACACTCACAATTTCACATACTGCCCTCTCAGGGGCACAGTGCCTGACCTCCCAGGTCATCTTCCAAAATCTGAGTGGAAGCTTTCTTGACCCCATAACTCTTGCATTCCACATGTGCCTAAAACAACCACTATGTGTATAACACCAAAGTCTGTTGCCAGCTGAAGCAGTACCAGCTTCCCCCTTGGCTGTAGGGGAGCCTATGAACCAAATCCTGAGGAACAACTTGTCTAGGTTACCACCATTCTGGAACATGGAGCTCTGAAACTCTCTTCTCAAAGGAACACTTTTCACTTTTGCAATTTTGAGGCTGCAAAAGGTGGAGTCCTGATACTTCTTGTGATATCCTTGATATATCTTTTCTGTTCTCTGGTTCCGTTTTAGCTCTATCTTTGCAGTCCACAACTTTACTAGAGCTTCCTTTATGTCCAAACTCAAACCTTTTAAAAATCATACTGCTGGGCTGTTTGCTCTTGATTCTCAACAGATCTGGCTAAAAGTCCCTAACAGCAGCCATTCTATGGCTTCAATATTGGACTGCCTTGAATTTTTTTCTGCAAGATTATTTAATCCACTGCCCTTAATTTTAGTGCAGGCAAATTCTCTGGGTATGAACAAATATGCAGACAAACTTTCTGCCAAGGCATAACACACATTGTATTCCAATAGTCAACACAGTCCTTTTTCCCAGGAGAATCCTCCTAAACCTGGTCTCTACCAACAGAATTTCTATCAGCCTTCTGGTCTTCTGAGCTCTAACCAGAATCGCCCATCTAGTACTGTTTAAGGTGTTCCAGCTCTACTTTTTTCAGGTGGCATCTCCAAACTTTTCCTAACTCTTCTCCTTCTAACAAGTTAGTTCCAAAGGCTCTTGAGCTACATGGCCAAGTAATATCACAGCAATAATTCCACTCTTGGTAGCAAATTCTGTCTTAGTCATTTTTCCTTTGTTGCTGTGACAAAATTCCTGACACCCAAAATTAAAGGAACAAAGGTTTATTTGGCTTATAGTTTGTAGAAGTTTCAGTCTATAATTGGCTGGCAGAGGAGAAACAGTTCACAACATCCATAAGGTAGCAAAGCAAGCAAGGTAAGAAGAAGACAAGCTTTTTTCTGTCCCTTTTATTGTATCCAGGCTACCAGGATTAGGGTAGTGCCAAATCAATCAGTAGGCTGATTTAATAATCGCACACCCTTAATTGTAGCATCGTACCATGAATCAATCACACACTCTAAATTCAGCCATCTCTGAAAAAGCCCCACCTATGACTGCTTGAGGCTTTGCAAGGACATCTAAATATAGACCATAACAAATAGCACAACCCAAACTGGAGGGACTTAATGGCCCCATGTTGTACATTTGTATGCAGGAGGGAGTAGATGGCCAGGACTATCTGTCCATTGTGATGCAGATTGCTTTCTGGTGCAGGTATCACCACATTAACAGTGATACTGGAGGTCAGCAGGCCAATGAAAATTCTATAGGTCATAATGGGGAACACATTGACTTCAGACCACATCCTGGGTGTCTAAGTAACACTCACTGTGCTCCTCATGATAACTGGCTGGGCCTGAGATTCTGCAAGACGCGATTGAGGCCAGTACTGTTGGCTAGTCTCTTTCCGCATCTTGGAATCCTAATGAGCTTAGCCTTAATTAGTGTCAATTGAGCCAAAAAAGAATAGATTTGGCCCTGTTGTCTAGATGAAGCAGGGTGATGAATGGAGTGACATAATATTATTAGTTATTATTCTCTAGAGGAAAAGAATCTAGCTGTCTGCACAAAACTGCACAAAGGGATTTATGAGTAGGCTTATAGAATCAGAGATGGAAGAATCAGAGTGACTATTTGTGGCATCAGAAGTAAAAGAATTCCAATTGTCTGTCTGTGTGCTGGAGAGCTAGAGCATTCAGTAGTACTTACAAGTGAAAGCTCACTGTAGGGTCAGTGATACCTGTCTGTATTGGAAGGGTGGAGAGAATTCATTGGAAGGCTGAAGAAACTGGAGAACATTTGTCTAAAGACAATGTCAAAGACAGGAGCTCTTTTTTTTTTTTTTTTTTTTTTTGGTACTGGGGATCGAACTCACAACCCTCTGCATGCTAGGCAGGTGCTTGTGCTGCTGAGCTAAATCCCCAGCCCAAGACAGGAGCTCTTAAATGGATACACTTCCTTCTTTCCATGTTCATTCTGTCCAGCTTCAAACTTACTGATTGGTGCCAACCACATCCAGAGTGGGTCTTCCTCACTCAGTTTGCTGGACACAAAGAATTTACTAATCTGCTAGATCTCACTCAAGTCAAGATGATAGTTAACCATCACACATGCTTCTATGAAAATAAAAATCTGGACAAGAATGTACAGGTTTAAGGGATAAATTGTCCTTGGAAGAGGTAGTCATCTACTGTGGACCTTGAACATCCCTGTCCATTCTTGTTGTGGGTAATGCGGGAATTCCAGGTCCTGATAGCTGTTTACCCAGGCCATTTCTCAGCATTGTTAGCAGTGAACAGCCTTGAGAGATGTGGCACTATCTGCTGGGACAAAGAGCAGGCTTGCTTACATTGCCTGCTAGTAAGGAAGATGGATTCACAAAGCTCAGGATTCCTAGGTTGTGATGTGAACTCTGCATGCTAGGTGTTCATCTGGGCCTCTACATTGCCCATAGAGTTGGATGGTCAAAAGAACCCAGTGCAAACATGCCACTCACTGTGCCATGAGCCTTCGTGCTTGATGCAGGAGTCTCCTGCTTTTGGCCAGCCCCTAGGGAACAGTAATATACTCAAATATATGCTTGTTAAGTAAAATCAAATGAAATCTTGGATCCACTGATGGTTTTTCAATTTGTTTAACACTTTCTAGTTGATTTATTGTTTCTTGTTCCAAATTTTGTTTTCCTGGAACTTATCCATTTCACCCATTATATTAGCATAAATCTCTTTGTATTTTTATTTCCTTGGTATCTGATACATTTGTACTTTCTCCCATTCTTGTTTCAGATTTTTTTCTTTGTACATTTCATTTCAAAGTTTAGAATTAATCATTCTAAAGATCTAGGGCTTGGCTTTAATTTTTATGTTTGTAGTTCATGCTGATTTTCTGCTCTTTATTATTTACATTAAATTTTAGCAGTCGCAGGGTACTGTCTTTTTTCTAACCTCTTAAGTACCTGGTTATTTATGAAGGTTTTTTTTTTTAATCTCTTTTTTTTTGGTGCCAAGAATTAAACTCACAACCTTGTGCTTGCCAGGCTGGCAGTGTGCCACTAAGCTATATCCCCTGTCCTTTTTAAAATCTCTTAATATATTTAGTTACATTTCCATCTAATTATGCATTTTTAAAAATTGTGTCTCGTAGGACCAGAGATATAGCTCAGTGGCATAAGCATCTGCCTGGCAAACACAAAGTCCTGAGTTCAACTTCTGGTTTAAAAACAAATTGTGTCCCAAAATTTTGATTCTTTTCCTTTTATTATCTTTTAATTATCAGTTCTAAATTATGTCATTTCCATTATGATTTCAACTTTTACCCAATGGTAATTAAGAATGTTTCCTTGTTTCCAAATGCATTGAAGCTTTCCTATCATTCAAAAAATTATTTATATTTCATAACATTATTTATTTATTTTTATTTGAAGCTTCTTTTATGGTTTAATATAATGATTTACTTACTCATTTATTTTTGCAGTGCCAGTGATCACACCAAAGGACTCATGCATGCTAGGCGAGCACTTTACCAATGAGTCACACCTCCCTGGCACAAAGCTTTTATTTTTAACAGTATATTGAGAATAAAAATATGAAAATCCAGATGAGGAAAAAGAAAAAAATAACTTTTTCTTGGGAAGGAGACTTCTATGATGCCCAGGTTGACTTAAAACTCATTATTGTCCTTGCCTTAGCCTCAAGGGCATGCTTGAAAAGATGTGTACTTTTAGTTTGTTGAATCTGGAGTTTCATATACATATATACATAAAAAGCTATATGTTTATGATGGCTTTAGCTCTCATTCTAGTATTACTTTCATCAGCACAATTTCCTTTTTTCTAAAACTGTCTTGTCAGAGTTATAAGATTGGTAGTCTACCTTTTGTTTCATTCCCATTTGCCTAATGAATCCTTTTCAAATTTTCTTTTATTTCAAGTGTACCTCTCTCATAGTGGAAACTGTATTTTAAAATTCAACCTCACTCTGACTTTGAAATGATAAATGTTATGATTTAGATCTGAGGTGTCCCCAAACACTTCGTGTGTTTGCATAATGATTGGATCTTGGAGGTACTATACTCAATGTGTGAAATACACTGTTAAGGGCTGGGGATTTAGCTCAGTGGCTTAAGTGCCTGCCTGGCAAGCACAAGATTGTGAGTTTGATCCCCAGTACCAAAAAACAAAACAAAACAAAACAAAACACACTGTTAGGAGATGGGTTGGAAGAGGTAGGTTATTGGGGGCTTGACTCTCACTTCTTTTTCAGCTTCCTATTGCCATGACGAGAAGCTTTCCTCCACCCAGAGCCTTCCACCATGCTCTTGCTTTATTTGAGCCTGGTAACTGTGGACTAAAACTTCTGAAATTGTGAGCCAAGACAAACTTCTCTTCCTTTAAGTTGCAGGTATCAAGTATTTTGTCCCTGCACAAGCAAGTGACTAAGATAACAAATTTTATCCGTTTATATTTATTGCAGTTACTCTTACATAAGGAATTATTGCTGCCATTTTGTTTTGTATTTTCCATTTACTGTACTTTCAATTTGTCTTTCTGTTTTCCTGCTTTCTACCACAGAGATCAAGTTTTCTTCTGCTCGCTTAAATATTAAAGCATCTAAAAGTAGGGGTAAGTGTAGCTCAGTGGTATATCATTTAGCGTGCATGATTCATACTCCATGCAGGATGGAGGACAGAGATTTTATCATCTACTCAGAATGGTATGCGATTTAAAACTTACATTGCTTATTTCTGGAACTTTTCATGTAACATTTTTGTAAAACATTTTTATTATTTAGGATTTTTGATAAGTATCACAAAAAGTCTAAAAGTGACCTAATTTCTAGTTGTGTGTATGGGCAAATTATTTCACTTCTTTGGCCTGCATGTTTCTCTGCAAAATAGACTGAAGTTACTGTACTAACTGACTTTCCATTGCTGGGGCAAAATACCTGACATGCACAATTTAAAGAAGGAAGGGTTATTTTGGTTCATAGTTTCAGAGGCTTCAGTCCGTGATTGGCTGGCTCCAAGGAAGAATCATCATGGTGGAGGGGCATAGTGGAAGAAACCAACTCACTTCATGGTAGCCAGGTACTCACCTCTAGGTAGCTCTAGAAAAGGGGGCCAGGAGCAGATGCATTCCCCATGGTCACCCCCACCACTGCCATGACCCACCAAGACACACCCAGAAGGGTGCTCTACTAATTTTCTAAGCATCTCTCAAACCAATCAAGTTGACAATCAAGATTGATCATCACAGGTATCAATAGGTCATATGGGGCCAGGGATATAGCTCAGCAGCATAAAAGCCTACCTGGCAAGTGCAAGGTTCTGAGTTTGATTCTTGATACCAAAACCACAATTGCTCATATGGTTATTGTGGAAATTACTATGTACAATGCTCTGTAATGCTCTGTGTAACTGTTTACCACTACATCACTGTGATGGTTGCTCTTAGGACTCATCTCTGTATTATTTTCTGCTGCTGATTTCTATCTTCTCCTAGCAAAACAAATATTTTACCTTTTATATCCCTTTATTCCCTTTCTTCCTCCCTAGCGTCCAGCATCCCATTGGTACATCTAGATTCCAGACTTTTGGTCTGAATTATTATGGAAATACTTTCTCCTTCACCTTTGTCCCTCCTCCTCTGACAAGTACACTAGACTCTATGAGGTCATTTAGCTTTACTGTCTTGCAGCACCTCCTGCATTTGTTATTCTAACTTATCACTTTTCTCTAAAAGTATTTTTCATGCAGATGCTCATGTGATAAATGAGATTTTATGAGTATTTTTATTATACCTTCAGATTTGAATGAGCGCATGACTAGTTACACAGATAATAGGTTCAAATTTCCTTTTCTTTCAGGATTCTGAAAATATTGCTTTTGAGAAGTTTGAGGTCTGATTTTTGTATGTTTTCTCTGGAAACTTCTGTAACTTTCTTCATCTTCGATATTTGAAGTTTTGTGGCTAAATGTGGGTTTTTTCCTTCTTTCCTACATGGTTTTCTCTGATGCTTATTTTTATTTATTTTGGTGCTGGGAATAGAACGTAAGGCCTTGCAAATGCTAACCATGCACTCTGCACCACTGAGCTACATCCCTACTCTAAGCTCTTTTAATAAAGACCTTAGATTTTATCTGTCTTTGATTTGGAAATACTTACTTCTGTTATTTCTTAGAAGTATGTTTTATTGTCTTTGTGGTATTTGTCTTCTGTGGGTAATGATTACCTGGACGTTGGGACTCCTGCTTAGATGCTCCATAATGCATACTTTTTCTTTTACACTTTCAATCCTTTTTTAAAAATTATTTTATTTTTTACACTTTGAATCTTATTTTGCAGTACCTTCTGGAAGAATTCCTCAATCTCTTCACATGTACTAATTTCAAACTACATGTATCCTACTGTCTATTCTGCTTTTTTTTAGTATTATCTTTTTCATAGCTGCATTTCCATTCGGGGTTTTTCTGTCTGTTTTATTCCTATTTGGTACTGTTCTATCTTCCTTTGAGGAGGAACTGTGTTTTGTGTGGGTTCCAGGAATAACAAGGAGGTCAAGCAGCAGAGGTAGAATAGCAGCCTGGGGCCACATTACTCAGGGCCTCCGAGGCAATAATGTCTTTTAAGATTTTTCTGTTGGAGTTACTGTAGGACTTGAAACAAGATAGCAATTTATATTCCAGAAGAATCACTTGCCTTGTGTACAGACAACAGGGCAGAAGAAGCTGAAGCAGTTAAGAGGATCCGTAGTAGCCCAGGAGGCAGAGAAGTCTTGGACTCAGGCAGCAGACATGGAGGTGAGGAGTGGTCAGATTAGAGATACTTCTTAATAGTACAGCTGATATGACTTGCTAATAAATTGCAGGAGGGGTATGAGAGACAGGGAGAAAACTGGGACACTGCAAAGGCTTTTGGCTTGAGTTGAAACAATCATGGTAGAACAATTTAATTTACTTAGATGGTTTAGCATGACTTCGATATATTTAAGTGGAATATTAAATTCTTGGATATGTGTTGAATTCAGAAAAAAAGCAGGAGCTGAAAGATAAAATTTGAAGTTAATGAACAAAAATGTGGCACTCACTGCAGGAGTCTTTGAGTAGGAGGAGGGATGAATACTAGTCTCAACGATGAAGACAGGGCAGACAATCCATGCTTTAATAGGAAGAATGGAAACTTTGTGTGTACAGATATGTGTTGTTAAAGAATGTGCCACACAGACCAGCATCTTGGCGCGACTGTTTGGGACTGGTAGGCCTGCCCTTCATCCGCAGGGAACTGCCCTGAGACTGGCATCTGGACCAGGTCTGTTTGGGCCCGTAGTCCCGCCCTTCACCCCCAGGAAATCTCACAGAGACCAGCATCACAGCCTGACTCTGTGGGACATGAACCTCTGGGACCCGCAGAGTGGCCCGGGCTGTTTGGATTGAAAGTCTGTGCAGACCAGCATCTCAGCGTGAGTTTGGGACTGGTAGGGCCGCCCTTCATCCACAGGGAACTGCCCTGAGACTGGCATCTGGACCAGGTCTGTTTGGGCCCGTAGCCCCCCCCCCCTTCACTCCCAGGAAATCTCACAGAGACCAGCATCGCGGCCTGACTCTTTGGGACCGGGAACCTCCTGGACCCGCAGAGAGATCTGGGCTGTTTGGATTGGGAATATTGTGGAGACTGGCATCTTGGCCAGGTCTGTTTGGGACCGGGAACTTTGCAGAAACCAGCATTTTGGCCTGACTCTTTGGGACCTGTAGGCCCACCCTTCACTCACAGGGAACCTCCTGAAGACCTGCCTGGGACAAAGCACGGTGGCCTGGCCTGCCTGAGATTCCACAGGCTCCGGGGTGGCCACACCCAGCATTCGCCTTACAACTTAGGGAGCCAGGAGCCCACAGAGGGGAGTTAGGACCCTCTGAGGAAGCCAAGAGCCTGTGGGGGAGCCACTGCCCCTCCAGGAACTGAGGGTGCAAGAGGTAATTCGTCACACATGCAGAGAAAGCTTTGGAACACCGCTCAAAGCAAGGAAATATAGAAAAATGACAAAAGGAAAGACCAAAAGGCAGGCTCAAAGCCCTAGCCCTCCCCAAGAAAGCTTAGAAGCCATGTACATAGAAGAAAAAAGAAGCCATACACCTGAAATATCTGAAATGATATCAAATGAAATAAATATGCAAATAGGGAAAGCTATGGAGCAATTCAAATCAGAAATACTTGCCCAGGTAAAAGAAGAATTGATAAAAATAGTGAAAGAAATAGTGAACACATCTAGTGAAAACACAGCTAAAAAATTAGAGGAACAAAGCAAACAGATAGAATCCCTCAAAGAACAATATAAGAAACAAACAGAATGCATAAAGCAGATTCAAAGAGATATACAGGAAATCAAAAATTC
>PVJX010047951.1:0-11674 GCA_004027295.1 Dolichotis patagonum
TATGTGTTTAGAACTATGGATGCTGGGTCAGAACTTACAGAATTTTCAGCCTAGTAAGTTTTAGGTCTAGACCCACTTGGGTCAGTTTTATAATGGGATTAATTAGGCCATGTGTGACTGTGATCTCAGAAACCAGGTCTGATTTTTTTCCTCTAGTGTTGGGACTTGAACCCAGGGCCTTCACACTGAACTGTATCTTTAGCCATTTTTACTTTTTGAGAGTGTTTCTGTCTCTAAATTGTCCAGGCTGGGCTTGAATTGTCAGTCCTCCTGCCTAGCCTCCCAAATGCTAGGATTAGGTATGGGTTTGCAAAATACTCACCCATATGCAAACCATAGCTATGGTATCTGATCTTAAGTGGTGTGCTTGAGCTTACTAGCTCCATGTTAAAGCAAAGAGTCCCTACTTTTCCTCTTTGGTCAGTTCACAGGAGCTACTGAAAACTGTATCCTCAAGAAAATGTGAGCTACTCTTTCAGAGTTAAAGTGTCAGGCCATCAGAAACATTCTGTTAGTTTTGAAATGTATTTTTGATCAACTGAAAACCAACTTTCAAACAAATCTTTATTATCTGAGAGTAGACAAATCAGTTTGTTGATTAAGCTGTGAGGCAGGTGATGTACATGGTGTGGTACACGGTGTGGAGAAGTTAAACAGATGGACAAAGGAAGACCCTGAGGTTGAATCTGAGATCACGTGGTAAGCATCTGGGGACCATTGACCCACGCTGAGCCTCGTTCTGAGAGAATCTCTGAACAGTTAACTGAACCCCACTTACACAGTAAGAGTTGACTGTGAGACTACCCTCACAAGTGAAATCAGAGTCACATTTGTAAATATTGTATTGTTTATGTAGTGTAAAAAATAATACAAAAATGAAAGAGTAATAAGATCCAAAATGTATAACAGATATTGTAATAATGAAAAGGAAAGAAAGTACTCGAAAGGACAAAACAACTTGTAGGTATACACATATAAGTGTATGTTTAAGTGTGCAAGATAGATAACCATACTAAGTTTTTTTTCTTAAATTTTATTTAAAGAGAAAAAACAAAGAAAACCAAACAAAACAGAAAAAGGGTAACAACAATATAGCACTCCAAAGGCAAAAAAATAAAAGAACAAAACAAAACAAAAAACACTAAGAAATCCGCCACTTGACAAGTTACATACTGTAAATAGTTGTTCAAGTTACAAAATTAAAGCATAACAAAAACAGTAATGTGATCATCCATCTTACACACTTAAACATACATGCAGTTATATGCTTTAGAGCACTTTCTTTTACCCTCTCTTTATTTATATATATATATATATTTTTTTTTTTAATTTTAAGGGGGGTAAAATTAAACACAACAAAACAGAACAGAACGGGACATAAGAAAGCATAATTTCAAAGCTAGACAACCCGAGATCTTTACTATCTGTGATATTGTCTCACATTCTCTTCCAAATGGTTGTCCATATCTTTGCATATGGGGAGCTCATACTAAATAACATATCAATCTTTTCACAAGATGTGTAGTTTACCGGCTCCCACTTGCTAAGGGGGGGAGGGACACGGGACAGGGGACAGGATGACATGAGATGTTCGATTCTCAGCTCAAGCCTCACATCCACCCCCCAGAGAAGGGAGCAACTCCTTGTTCTCCCGGCACCCCCGAGTCAACCGCACAGTGCAGGTCCCGACGTGCCAGGCTCTCTCCTTAGGGCTGCCGAAAGTCTGCCACACTCACAGCTGCCCCCCAGAGAGGGGTGGAGCTCCTTGTTCTCCCGGCATCCCGAGTCAACCGCACAGTGCAGGTCCCGACACGCCAGGGTCTCTCTCCTTTAGGCCGCCGAAAGTCTCCCACACTCTCAGCCGCCCCCCAGAGAGGGAAGGATCGCCTTGTCATACTAAGTTTTGATAGTCTATTAAACAGAATAGTTTGTGCTGTCATTGTTTGTTCATTTTTTATGCTTTGATTTTGTAACTTGAACAACTAAGATAATATGTAATACACCAACCAGTGATGATTTCTTAATTTTTTTGAAATTCTGTATCATTTTTACCCTTTTTTGTTTTGTTTTTTCTTTAAATAAATAAAACGATTTAAAGTAAAAAAAAAAGGAGGGGGTGGGGATTTGCTCAGTGGCATAGGTGCCTGCCTGGCAAGTGAAAGGTCGTGAGTTCAATCCCCAGTACTAAATAAATAAATAAAAATAATAAAGTAAAAAAAATACAAGAGTTGACTGTAGTTATTTTAAACACTACTTGGGTTTATCTATGACCTCTTCCCTTTCTTCTTTCCCCTCTTAATTCACTGACATAATCCCAGTGTCCAGCACACAGATAGCATTCAATTTGGAATTATAAAATGTTGTTTACTGAATATTTATTAATTTTGTGACACTTGGTCTGAGCTTCACTTGAAAGGTAAACCACTCTCATTGTTTGGATCAAGCAAGTTCCTAAGCCCAGTGCTTGAATCTATAGCAGTGATGGCGAACCTCTTAGAGCTTTTAATGATAGAAACAGCCCGCTGCGGCACATATGCCATAGGTTTGCCATCACTGTTCTATAGCATAGAGTGTAGACTACTGCCTGCAGTGACTTAACCAAGCAACATGTTGTCTTGTAGGATTTTTTCTGTCTACCATTATCAAAATGATACCTTTTATCCAGAATAACAGTAATAGTGACTGTTAACATTTATCAGACTCTTACCAAGAGCCACTGTACTGAGCACTTTATGTGTGGTCTTTATGTGGTCTCATTTGTTCTCAAATTAACTCTGCAGCAGACATTTATCATGTAAGAAATTGGACTGAAGTGATTCAAAACTTAGTCACATTTGTGTTTTAGTTCTATATATAGTTATATGGTAAATACAACCGTTTCTTGAAAATTTTTAACAAATAATCACTCAATCACAAAACAGTCAACTTGCTATTGATTAGCCACCAACCACATGTTGCCATTAAGCATTTGTAATGTGGTTAGTCCAGATGGAGTTATGCTGAAAGTGTAAAATACGCAGTTTTGAAGACATTATGGAAAAAATGTAGGTATCACAATTATTTTTATACTAGTTAATGGTGAAATACATTGAATATATTGGATTAAATAAGTTACATTATCAAAACCAATTTTATCTTCTTTACATTAAATGTGGTTACTAGAAAATACATTTTGTTTGTTGCTACTGGGGATTAAACTCAGGCAGGTGCTTACCCCACTAAGCTAAATCCCTGGCAAACATTTAAAATGATATATATGATGTATATTTATGGCTCACATTACATTTGTACTGAACAATGAGTGTCTAGCACTTACTTGTTCAAGACATCTATTTTAGTCAAGTTAGCACAAATTTATGGAGGTTAAATCTGAAAAAAGAGCTTTACGGTTCACTTGTGCTGCTTTAACGAAGTACTTAAGACTGGATATATATACAACAGAAAAACTGATTCTCACAGTTGAAGTGTAATATTCAAGTGCTGGCAGTTTCAGTGTCTGATCAGAGTCTGGTCTCTGCTTTCAATATGGCCCTTGACCTTGTCTCTGGAATGCCACATCCTCACATGGCCGAGGAACAAACAGGACTGATCACTAGGTGAAGCTTCATAAAGATTACTGATCACTGTGTAAAGGGCATTAGCGCATTTAAGGAAAGCAACTTTGTAATTTAATCATTTCCTTTGTTACTTTTCTATCACTGCGACCAGACAGTAAGGAAAAAGAGGAAAGTTATTTTAGCTCATAGTTACTTAAGTTGTAGTGCATGGAGTTTGGCTTGTTTTGGGTCTATGCTGGCAAACACCTCATGGTAGGAGCACAGCTTAGGTCTGATCACCTCACGGTGGTCAGGAAGCAAACAGAGAGGAGCTGCTGAAGTCTCAGCATTTCTTTCAGGAGTATCTCAGTGGCCTTTTGTTCCCCACTAAGTTCTACTTCCTAAAAGTTCCACCACTTTGCAGTAACAACACAGCCGATCTTTTAATACATGGACATTTGGAGATCAAGATCTCTGAACTGCTGCACCTCCTGAAACCTCCATCTTTAGCACTAGTGGATGTCCTTTCAGTACAAATTTTTGGAGACTGTTAGAATTTGAATGTTTGTCCCTTCCCAAACTCATACTAAAATTGACAAGATTAACAAGTGGCATAATGACCTTGTGGATAATGTGTTACAAAAAAGCAAGTTCAGCCCCTTTTTTCCACCCTTGCCTTTCCATCTTCTACATGTGAGGGTAGTCAGAAGGCTCACTCCATACATCACTTCCTTGATTTTGGACTTACTCCAGAACTGTGAAAAAACTAAATATCTGTTCTTTATAAATTGCCCCATTTCAGAATTGTTAGAGCTGCACTAAAAATAGTAAGACAGAGTGACTCAGGTATTCAAGTTTTAAACTCTCTTATCTTATTAAAAACAATTCTTGGCCTACCACTTGAGGAGGCTAAGGCAGAAGAATCACAGGTTGAGTCCAGCCTGGGCAACTTAGCAATTTAGTGAGACCTGATCTCAAAACAAAAGAAAAAGGATTACACCTAGAGTTCAATGTGAAAGCCTTAGGTTCAATCCCAAGTACCCTCCTCCAGGAATCCTTACTCCCCCAGAAAGATTCTTGGTAAACTTCAGGAGTCCTATCATTCCTTCAGGGCCAGCCTCCTCCAGGGTGGTCAGCTTTTCCAGTCTCCCAGGCTTCCATAGTGCACACTAAGAGGCACCTAATGACTAGAAAGAAACTTATGGCGGCTCCACAGAAACTGCTGTTGTGACAAAGCACCACCCATGGCTTACCCTCTGGCACTACTTCTGGTGGCTTTCCACAAAGTCCCAGCACAAGATGCTTCAAGCTGCTACAATATGCTGTCTGACATCTGCATCTCAGCACTGGGGAGGAAAAGGCCCCTTCCGTCGGTGCTGTGTCAGCTTTACAGAGGTGGTGGCCATTCCTTATTTCTGCTATTTTTATTCTACGGGTTGTTCTTTTAATTTCTAATAGCCACTCTCATATTACACTTTTCCTGTTCAAATTACTGTGTTCCTGAACTCAATGAACTCTATTTTTTACTGGACCTTTTATTTCTCCGTATCTTTTTTCTGATATTTGAGTAATGAACTATCATAATGTTTTAGTTCACTTACTGAAAGTTTTTTTTTGCAAATTTTAAATACCTGCCTATGCATATATGCATACATTTATGGATTTTTAGTACTGGACCTCAAGACACTGAAAACTATTGGAAGGTAGAATGTTAAAGTCTCCATGTAGTTCACCTGTTTACACTCCAAAAATATTTGATGCATATGAAATTTACCTAAAAAGTTAAATGTAAATTATACATAAAAATTTCAAAAAATTCTTAAAAATGGGGGTATTATACAAGTTGTTTTTTTTTTTTTTTTTTTTTTTTTTGGTACCAGGGATCGAACTCACAACCTCGCGCTTGCAAAGCAGGCACTTAAGCCACTGAGCTAAATCCCCGGCCCTATACAATAGTTTCTTAAAGAACTGTTTTTGTGGGATGATCAGGACAGACTTGCGTTTTTCCAAAATCACTGGTAATACCTTGCTGTGTTACCTTTCACGTAAGTTAACCCAGTATTACAATGGTGTATGTAAATGGTGTCTTAGATCTTGTTATGATTAATGGTCATCATTGTAGTTCCACATCCATCCAGGCCATAGATGAGTACAAATGATACTAAAGACAAATTTGGCACAAAGATAATATTCCATGTACAGAATCAGCTTTGTTTTTATTTTTTGGTAGTACTGGGGATTGAACCTAGGACCTTCACATTAACCTGCAACCCCAGCCTTTTTTTATTGAGACAGGGTTTTACTAAATTGCCCCGGTGGGGCTCAAACGTGCAATCCGCTTATCTCAACCTCCTAGTGCTGAGATTACAGGCATGCACTGCTTGTTTGGTGCACCTATTAATTAAAGGGGTATGTTCCAACAAGTGTTATCTGAGGTCTTCATTACTAGAAAGAAAATACGTGCCTTTCACTAATCTGTCCCATACTTTTCTCTTTCCAGAATAGCCATATTTTACCATCTCAAGCCTCTTGCAATTCTGAAAACATTATCTCATATACTCTCAGAGGTTCCTCTCTCCAGAGCCTGGCCTAACAGGACGATACTTCTGAGGCTTCTTTTTCCTCTCCTGCTCTTCCTCTCATGGTGCTTCCCTGTGACACAAGGACCTCAAAAGTTTCTATTCTGAGTAAACTCTCACTCTGATGTGGATGACCATATACTGTCTTCTACCCATGCACTCAAAATGGCTCTGTTCCTGAAATACTATCTGCTATCAGCCCTCTTCCCACTCAGCCACATGAACACCTGTTCTAATTTAAGGTAACTGGACCTTTGTCTTGTTCTCACTCGTTTTTTTGCTTTGCTTTGTTTTGTTTTGTGTTTTCCAAACAGGATCTCACTATTTAGTTCAAGCTGACAGTAAAATCATGGCAATCCTCCTGCCTCAGCTTCCCCAAGTACTGGGAATAAAAGCGTGAGTCACCATGGCTAGCCTGTCTAATTATCTTTTAAAGAAAGCTCTTTCCCCTAAAGGATTTACTTCCTCCATTTAACACTCAGAAGTTCAAATCACTTTAAACATTTTCTATTTTCTTAAAATACTGATTTGACTTTTGACACATCTCACTATGTACTTCAGGATGGCCTCAACCTCATGGTAATCTTCCCACTGGGAGTACAGGTGTGTACACCTGGCTAAACACTGTATTAAAGCAAACCAAATGCTTTTTACGTTAGATATTTGCAAGCCTACATAAATATTACAGTGCAATTTTTTCCCACCTCAGGACTACCAAAAAGTCTTTCACACATACATCACACTCCCATAACATTTCTGTTCAGATCAGGGGCACAGGAGTTACAAACCACTGAAGAAATTTCTTTGGAAGATGACTGGATTATGCAGGCAGTACAGCTGACTTGCTATTTTAAGAGGCCTGGTCTGAAGGGGTAGGTTACTGGCGATGGCCCGGGTCATCTCTCTCCCCAGCTCCTCCACACTTTGGGCAATGCTTCTTGGTCATAATAGATGCTCTCCTATACCACGCGGTCCTGCCTTGGAGCCAGCTATGGACTGAAACTTAACAAAATGTTCTCCCTTAAGTTGCAGGTGTTGGTATTTTGCCTGAGCAACCAGCAAAGTGACTAAAACATACAGAGGGCTACCATGAGACGCTTTTGTACTTCTCAAGTTTGTTCAGACCAAGTATGTGAGCCACTAAGGAGAAAGCACCAGCATAGAGTAGTTAACTTTGTTACTTTTTACTCATTGCTGAGACAAAATACCTGATGCCCAAAATTGGGGAAGGAAAGGTTTATTTCTGACAATTTTTGGAGGTTTCAGTCCATACTCAGTTGGCTCCAAGGCAGGGTGGCATGGCAGGGCCGCAGTTCATGGCGGCTGCAAACAGCAAGGTGGAAACCCCACAAGACAGAACACGCCTTCTTACTGCCATTACATTACATCCTGGCTCTACCCCTAGACAGTCCAAGGACTAGACAGTCCAAGGGCTATCACAAATGCATAATGCAAAGGCATGAGGCTTGCGGGTCACTGACATAAACCACGACACCTGCCAATGTCATAAAGAAAATAAAGAGGCTGGATAGTGGGGAGTAATTACAGGACTGTTTTGAACCACTGAACTGTAGTGGATCCATCAGATTTCAGGGTTTAATCCCTTGTGGGGTCCAGACCATGAAGTCACCCAGCCAAGAAAGAACTATCTTATCTCCTCACCCCTCATCTCCTTCATCTTATTTATCCTTCAGCCCCAATGAGGAATGAAACACAGCTCACAAGCCCCAGGAAAAAGATATACAGCAGAAAGCTGAAACACGACTGGTTACAACCCTCCTCTTGCCAGTTTCTAGCCCAAAGCAAGCCTATGCCAAGAAGCCAGTTAACTTTGTCAGCTTTCAATTCTGAGTGTGGAATAGGACTGGACGTTTTACTGATACTAAAACTAAACATGAAGTTTCATTATCTGTGAATGATGGGGGTAAAATGCATGATCAGAGCAAGTCTTTATCTAGGGCAGTGATGCCGAACCTTTTAGAGCTCTCAATGATAAAAACAGCCCACTGTGGCACTTGTGCCACAGGTTTGCACTACTGATCTAAAGCCACTGAAGACACACTTTATTTAAAAAGGATATAAAAATGTTTTGATCTCAGTCCACATACTATTATACAAATGCTCAGCTAAGAACCTTATTCTTTAGAATTTGGCCACTGGGTATGGTGAAGCGCATCTGTAATCCCAGCACTTGGGAGGCTGAGGCAGGAGGATCACTGTGAGTTTGAGGCCAGCCTGCACTACATAGCAAGGCCATCCCAAAACAAACAAAACGTGAAACTTGTCCAAACATTCCTTCAGTTCCTAGACAAGGATGCTTTTGTTTCACTACTTCCATTCTTGGATCCTGAGGTTATTTAGCCAGCCCTGTACTTCATGTTCCAAACTATCTCTTGCTTAAAAAAATAAAAGCCAAATATAATTCAGAAACTCTCAAAAGGGTCTCTTTTCTGAAACAATTCTGTAATGTATTAATTTGCTTTTCTAACAATACAATTAGTTTTAACTGCCACCACATTTAAATATTGGCATGAACCCAGCACTCAAGGGCTGAGATGACCGCTGCATGAATATTCTTGTCTTCACAGAAATAGCTCCTTATCATTCAGCCTTTGTTGAGACCATGTCATGCTATGTGGCCCAAGCTGGTTGGTCTCAATTTGAGATGATCGTTTTGCCTCAGCCTCCTAAGTGCTGGGATACAGCTGTGGACTACCATGGCCAACTCATTCCCACACTGCCGCTAACACAACACATCTGGAACTTTTTTTTTTTGGTACCGGGGATCGAACTCACAACCTTGTGCTTGCCAGGCAGGCACTTAAGCCACTGAGCTAAATCCCTAGCCCTAACGACTGAAACTTAACAGAGCAGGAACATTGTTTATTTTGCTTTCCATTTATATTTCCTGAACTTAGAACTGCTTGATATAGGCACTAAACGGATTTGCTTAATGAGCACTATATAGTTAAAAAAAAAAAAGTTATCTTGGTAGTCATCTAAAAGTATATAATTTTTATGTAATTTATGTAAACTATACCCATTCTCTTCTAAACCTCTGGCAAACTTACTAAAAAAAGTGAAGAGATCAATAAAACAAACATTTTGTGATTCCAGTCTTTTTTACCCTTTTTGGCCTCAGTCACAAGACCGAATGCCCTATCACTATCAGACAATTTCCTTCTTAGTTTGAGCCACTCTACCTTATCCTAATTTTCTAGCTACTGTGGTCACTGATGTTGACTTAAGGTGACAGAGACTGTCTGGCTTTGCTCCCAGCAACATGCACACATGCAGAACAAATCAATTGTTCCTCTCTGATGGCCATCTCCCCAGATTTTCAAGCTCCTCTACATCTTTTCCTTTTTTGACGTTATATTTTCAATGGTTTCAATCATTCGTGAGTCAATAAAGGTAACTGAAGTTCAGTGAATTGTTCTCACAGTAGTTTTTGGTGGTGATATTGGCAATTGAACCCAATGCCTGCTAGGTAGGCACTCACGCTGAACTCTTATCTCCAGCCCCAACACTCAGGTATTTTGAGTCAAGGCTACCCAGGCTGGCTTTGAACTAGTGATCTTCCTGTCTTCTAAGCAGCTGAGACTTTAGGCATGCACTACTGCTTCCACCTCTAACGTTTTAAAATGCATCCTAAGTCTTACCACCACTAATCTTTATAGCTTCACCATTCTAACTGAAAATGTCTCCTTATACAATAGTACATTAACTTTGAAATGTAGATCTTCAGTCCTGGTTTTCAATCTCAACTGCCACTAGGTTTGCTTGCTTCCTAGATATTTCATCTCAGTGAATGCACCAACCTTGCCCTAGCCACAAACCTAAGTTATCCATCCCAAGACTCTTGTATCCCTGCTTTTGAGCTCTGCTGCATTAAGGGCAAATTCCATTATTTCATCGTGGAACTCACAGCTTGCTATGGTGGTACAAGCCTATAATCCCAGCACTCAAACTGAGGAGGGATCTCTTGAATTTGAGGTCTGAACTGCCAAGCAAAACCCTGTTTCAAGAAAGACAGCTCATGTAATCCTTTAAAACCAGTATGTCCAAACTCTGATTTTGTTGTAATTGAGCGCCACCTCAGCATCTTTCAAGGCTGATTTCAGCATTCTAATGCCTTGTTTGCCTTTATTTGAAATTTCACTGTTCATATAATGGAGATATTTGAGATTATCCAATTCTGCCACACAAGAAACTCCTGTATTATATACGTATCATCTTGTAAGTGTCAAAATTAAAGTACGCACAGAAGGGGAAAAAAAACCTGTGGGCCAAATTAACAATTCATGGACACTGTTCCTGAGGTCCTATATGCCTTCTGCCCAGAAAATGCAAGTTTATAACTGCCCTGCTGGAAAACTTGGGTGCTACAAGCAGTGGTCAGTGCCTCTCATTCCTATCTTAGGGACCCACTGCCCAAACCTCAGCTCTGATCCTCTTAACTTCTGACACACTAGCAGCAAGGAAAAACATTCCACACACTAGCATTTAAAAAGCACAACTGAATCCATGTATTCACCCATCCTGTGTCCTTTCTACTTCTTTGCCACAGTTAGAATCCTCCTGTCATAATTGGGCCTTTCTTGGTATGTTACATCACTGTTCACCTTCTTTATGCCAAGTACTTTTTCTAGCTAGATTTCATTTCAGGTAGTAAGATCAGTGCCCACTTGCTTCAATGGCTGTTTATACCACACTGAGCTTTAAAGTTAGTGGCTCTACCATCACTTAAGAACCATTAGTAATGTAGTAAGATCAAATTACAAAGAACTAAACAGTAGACTACACTGTCTCAGTTGCAAAGCCAAAATGTAACAAAATTGTTTTTCTAGGTTGAAAACAATGCTATTATCTTGAAGCTAATTTTATTACAGTCTTCCTATAAAAAGCACTTTTATGGACCTACTCACCAACTGCTCAAAAACGCCTCAAAATTACTAGCTTTTAAAAGAATATGGGGGCATAAATTAACCAAATCACCTTAACAGTCCAATTCCTGGACAGTCTAATGCTAAACCAAGATCTATAAAAGATATGACTGCTTCACATATTGGGAAAAATCCCATATTGAGATCTGCAAGGGCTTCTGTATAAATGTACCTTAAAAAATAGGGTGAAGGCAGGAATTAGTACACTTGTCCTTCTTCCCAAATAAGACAGCTTAAGCACCTTACTTGTGATCCTTAATGTGTGAATGTCCAGTTCGAACAGCACAGTATCACTATTAATACAGAAAAACTGAAGAACTGGCCAAGTCAACCCAGCATTCAGATGGCCATGAATTTGAGGACAGCTTGAACTTCACAGTGAGAGGTCTCAAACACACATCAGTCACGTAACTCAACAAGCAATTAAGCCGTCCCACTCCCCAAACCAGTTATTTCACTGAAATTATTAACCTAATGATTAAAAATACCTTAGTACACCAGATATGTCTTTTAAAACCAAAGCATTTATTTTGAGTAATCGCTGAAATTCTCAAGATGAACTGGATGCTGCAACTGCTGCTCTCTTGGGTTTAGGTGTTGTTCCTTCACGGAA
>PVJX010047952.1:0-11668 GCA_004027295.1 Dolichotis patagonum
ACCCAGACACATAATAATCACCATCCCAGAATCCAACATAAGAATGGAATACTAAAAACTGTTAGAGAGAAAAGAGAGATCACCTATAAATGAAAACCTATCAGAATCATGGCAGACTTCTCAACACAAACAATGAAATCAAGAAGAGCATGGAGTGAAGTATTTCAGATCCTAAAGGAAAACCACTTCCAACCCAGACTGACATACCCTGCAAAACTGTCCTTCAAAATGGATGGAGAAATAAGATACTTCCATGATAAAGAACAGCTGAAGAACTTCATGAACACCAAACCAACCCTACAAAGAATACTGAGAATACAATGTTTTTTGCAACCATAGTCACCATTTCATATGCAAAAGTTCCTTTGAACTTTTTCCTCCTAACTGAAACTTTATATCACTGAACCAATATAATCCAACCCACCCACCTCGAACTTTTCTAGGTTCTTCAAACCCACATCTAAGTTCTGTGAAGTCAACACTTTCCAATTCCACAGGCCAGTGAGAATTCCCCATGTCACTTGTCTGGATGGTTATTATAACAAAGACAAGTTATTAAATATAGTAGCAAAGAGACAGAGAAAAAGGAAGGTTTGGACTCTGTACGTAGGGGTGTGAATGTGGAAAATCATATAGAAGCTACCCAAAAATTAAATTTAGAATTATATTACTCTGTAATCATATTACTGTTTACATAATTACATCTTCTTTCATCTATTTATTGTGGTGGTTTTCATACTATCCAAGACATAGAAGCATATAGGAACAGATGAATGATAAAGAAAATGTGGCATATGTACAGAATACAATATCATTCTATCACAAATAGGGCAAAATCTGGTACTTGTAAGACTGTTAGGGAATGTGGTGGACACCATGCTAAGTTGCTTCCTTGTTATTTTACATAATGTATACATTATTCCTGGGGAGTTAGTACACACACGTACCACATCTTGATCTTTCTCCCCCTTTCTCTCACCTCCATTCTCTCTCTATTCCTAAGTCTCCTTCCTATCTGAAATCATATGCAGAAGGTTAAATTTCACACGTTTCTTTTTTATGAGAAACTCAAAGTACAAATGATGTAAAGAACAAAATACGAGATGTTAGGAAAGAAAAGATGTTAGGAAGATAAATGTTTTGCTTCCTGATGTTTGATTGCTGGAGTTTATTTTTGCCTTTGGCTTTAGGCAGTTCAGTAATAATGTGCCTGGATGTAGTTCTCTTTAGCTTTTCCTTGTTAAGTTTAAGTGTCATATTAGTCAGGTTATAATACACTATAGCAACTATTCGACATTTGTTTTTCAAATATCTGTCCTCTTTTGTTTCTCTTTCCTATGTTTTCTAAGAGACTATTTATGCCTAAATTAGTATACTTGATTATGTTGTGCAGGTCTCTTGAATTTTTTATACCTTCTATATTTTCCTTTTTGATACTCAGAATGTATTGTCATAAATTGACCTCTGTTCAAACTTCGTTGTTTTTTCCTGAATTTCAAACCTGCCTTTGTACCCCTCCAGTGAATTTTTCATTTCATGTATCCTACATTTTAACTCAAAAGCCTCTGGGCAGGTCTTTTATTTTGTAAATCATTTGTATCTCTGTCTGCATCCCCTGGTGCAATGTTAGTCCCATATTTTTCCTCCAAGTATTCCCACTTTCTTCTCTACAGTCTTGGAAAATGTTTAACATGGCTAATGTAAAGAGTCTGGTGGCTTCCTCAGCTCCAGTCCTTATCATCCCCTGTATTTTCTGGGCATGAATGTATTTCTGGTTTCTTGCATCTATCTTAATGTTTTGCTGGAAATTGTACATTTATAGTCATATAAGCTGACAGTTCTGGAAAACATAGATCTTTTTCACCTACCAGAGATTGTTGTTGCTTCTTGTGTGTGCTGTTGTTCTTTCTTTTTAGCGACTTTCATCAACTAATTCTGTGAAATCTAAACTCCCTCCCATACATGGCCACAATACTTTGTAATGTTTGTCTTATAATTGGATATATCTTGAGATCCATAAATTTCACAGCCTTTGCTGAAGGGCTCTGGGTATCTGTATGACATTAACTTCTAACAGCCTGGCAGACAGTGTATATTCTTTGCTGGGCGTCATTTGCTACTTGTATAAAACTTGAGGCAAAGATGAGAGCTCTGGGCCTTCCCAGATCTTTGTGACATACATTGATTACCCAGGAGGTTTCCAAATGTATTTTGCAGATGTTTAAAATTCCTTGTGGGCACCACAGCACACGGTTATTTTTCTCTTATATTTCTTCTTCAGTATTATGTTAACCCCCATGGATAATGTCACTTGAGCTGCGATTGTTCCTGATGATTTTTGACAAGTGCTCTGTGGGCAGGGCTGTTCATTCACACAGAGTGAGCTCTGATTCACGTCACATACAGACAAGCTCTGAGAATGGAGCTTTCCAGTAAGCTGTTGGACAGGTCAAAAAAACAAAGGTTTCCTAGCGGTGAATCTTTGGAGAAGTTGAAATCCATCCATGCAGCCTCCCCCAACTGCTGTTAGCCTCCTAAATTTCTACTTATTCTGTTATGAGAAATTTGACTTTTAAGCTAACAGGGAAGCTGGCATACAATTGTGATCAACAGTGTAACATGATGAAACACAGGAGGATGATTTTCTTACAGATATTTTGCTGTATGTGTGAAAAAAAAACACAATGCAATGATTTCTGCAAGCTTTTAGTTCATTTCTCAGAGTTCAGAAAAGTTTAACTTGATAGTTTCTTTTTCATTACTTTATATAGAGGCAAATTTTCAAGGTTCTTCAGTGTGCCATTTTGGAAGTCGCATCTCTGAACAATTTACAAAATTGATTTTAATTTGTATTTACATCAGAAATGGTATGGAAACATCTCTTCCAATGTGGAGGTCCATTTCAGCAAGCCAACTAGTGACAGCAGTACATTAAAAAAGAACAGAAACTGACAAGAAACTCAGATACACAGAAACTGACCAAAGAAAGCCAGAACACTCAGTTTCAGGAGGATTTACAAAACAAACTGAGGTCCTCCTGGATTGAAACTCTCTTTGCAGTGCAAGACTCCTGAACTTAACATGTTGGGAAAAAGTCTAATGGCCCAAAGGCAGAAGACGTGACCACATGTAACCAAAGTTTTAGTGAAGGCCAGAGAGCTACACATCATAAGCAAAAGATGCAGAGAAAAGCAGTCTAGTTGGAGTGGGTGCCCCTGCATGCCAACCCTGAAACGCATAGAAAGAGATCATGGAATAGGCAGTAGGGGCTGGTGCAGGGAGGCCAGGGGAGACTGAGAGGGTTCCCCATGGAAATCAGAGATGGGTGGTGGCCTGGCCGCACCCACTCCCCAACTTAACTGAAGATGTCCAATCAATGGACAAAGGCAAAAACTTCCAGTTTTTGCTCCACAGAAGTGAGAGTAAAATTAAGCTGAAGGCAGCCTGCGGTGTGGAGCTGGGCTTGGTGGTCCATCCGGGCAGCAGGGCCCTCACTCACAGGCTGGCAACTAGCGGAGTCATCCATGGCGGGCAACTCGGGAACTTGCAGGAGCGGGCTGTGGTCTGACATGGGGGAGGGGAAAAAAGACAGTGCACACAGCAAAAACGCTCAGTGGAGACTAGAGGCGAGGAAAAAGATCCATCCAGGAATCTGTTCTGACACCTCCAAGTCAAATGTTTCCCACTTGTGAATACAGGGCTAAGGGCTCCTTGGTAAAGGCACACAGCAAAATAGTACTCTGAGCATGATTTAACTGTATTTTGTTAATGGGTGTTTAGATTGTTGTTGCTTTTATCTCTCTCTCGCTCTTTCTCTCCGTCTCTCTCGCTCTCTGTCTCTCTCTCTCTCTCTCATTCTTATTTATCTTCATTTTCTTTTTTCTTTCCTATTCTCAGCTAAACTATACATGACAGGAGTCTGCATATGGAAAAAGGAGAATAAGAATTAGCCATTGTTTTCTTCTAAGTGTCCTTTTTGTGGGTAAACCATGATACCCCTCACTCAAACCATGGCAGGGAATTCAAACATACACTAGCTTTCAGAGTATTACAGCTTCTGACCTTGTTCCTGGGCGAGCCCAGCAACACTAAGCAGTCAAGTATAATGAGTGTATGAAGCAAAAAGGAAAAATCATGGGAACTGGCAAGAGAAAAATAATGCAAAGATGGGAATCAGTCCATAACTTACAGCAGAAACTCTCCATGTCAGTGCTCTAAACTCCATACCAAAAAACAGATGGAGGTTGGAACACAAAAAGCTCAATGATGTTTTTGCATCCAGTAGACACACTCCATGAAGAATGATCACAGGACAAAAATCAAAGAAATGAAAACAACATTCTTATAACAAGGTTCTGAAAGCGAGCAGGAGCAGCTGTCTTATTTTCAGCAAAGTGCACTTCAACTCAAAACTCATCAGAAGAAAGGAAGAAGGTAATGACATACATACTGCTAAAGGGAACAATTCAACAAGAAGAAATATTACTGGTGCACTCAACATGAACAAAACAAATAGTAGTAGACAAAGAAGATAATACTAACACTCACACAATCATAGATCATTGTGGGGACTTTGATAATCCACAGTCCCCAAAATAGAAATCAGCTAGATAAAAACCAGTGAAGAAATATCGGAGCTCAACCATACTTTCAAACAAATGGCTAGATATTTAATAGATTATCTGCACAGTGTTCCATTCACCAGCAGCATAATACACATTTTTCTCAGTCTCATGTGTAACTTACACCAAAGTAGACCACATACTACATCATAAATCATGCTAAAATAAATAAAATAGAATCAAAATAACTTCATGCATATTTTCAGGTCATAGAGAAATGAATTTAGAAATCAATGGCAAGTTAAATCATAAAAATTCTGCAAACACATGGAAATTACATAATATACTCAAATAAGGAATAGGTTACAGAAGAAATAAGTAAAAAAAAAAAAAAAAAACCTTTCCTAGAATTGAACAGTAGTGGCAGTTCAATGTTCTACCACCTATGGGACACAGCAAGTCAAGTTCCAGGTGGAAAAGTATACTTGTGAATACTCAAATGACACCAAATAAATAACTTAGTGACATACCTTGAGGATTTAGAAAAAGGAGAATACAAATCCATGTCCAAATTGATTGCAAGGAAGGAAATTAAAACACTACAGTAGAAATTAATGAAATTGAGACCAAAAACAATGCAAAAAATCAATGAGTTGAAGGGTTTTGTTTTTTTAGAAAGGATAAAAGTGATAGACAAACTTAGCAAAATAAGGAAAGAAAACACATTTCAATGCAATTACAAAAGAAAAGGGTAAAATCAAACTAGAAGCCACCAATCTTCAGAGTACTATTAATTACTTCAAAAATTGTATTTTAGTAATTAAGAGAATCTGAAAGAAATAGATAAACTCCATTGCACATGATAAGCTAAAACTGAATTAGGCATATATAAAAACCTTGAACAATCCATTAATGGACAAGAAAACTGAGAAATTTATATAAAACCTATCAAATAAGAAAAGCCAAGGCTAAAGGATTCCCAATTGAATGTACAAAAACTCACGGAAAGATTCAACGCCAATTTTTCTCAAACTCTTCCACGAGGTTGAAAGAGAAGAAAATAACCAAATTCAGTTCTTGAAGCCAGCAGTGCTCTCATATCAAAACCAGACCATGACTTAATAAAACAAGAAAAAAAATAGAGCAATTTCCTTAATAAACACAGATGCAAAAATACTCACCAAGTGATATGCAAACAAAATACAAGAAAAATAAGCACCAGGAGCTCAGTTTTGGAAGGGGACCGAATGCTCATCATCTGATGACTAGAGGAAGAAAATCTGGTGAGGGGAAGAAGTGAGAGAGAAAGTGAATAGTGGAAGTAAAAAATCAAGGCGTGATGAGTGCATCTGGAATTTCCCTAAATGTGGGCTAATGAACAGCTCTGTCTACTGATGTTGGTGACACAGTGTTCGGGTGCTGAGTTGACTCTCTTGCTTACAGCCATGCTTCTCCCAATATCACAATTACAGTTCCTCTCTTAATCACACGCACTCTACAATTTACAAAGCCCTGAGTTTTGATTTACTCAGATCATTGAACACAACCATATTTAGGTGTCTTAGTTTGTCTTTCTGTCATAACAAAGTATCCGAAACCAGGTAATTTATACAGAATGGAAATCCATGCACCTCACAGTTTAGAAGCCAACAGAATGGTGCTGACATCAGCTTTACCATGCTAGGTTTATTTTAGCATCACTTATAATATCTTGGAGGTGCCATTCTTGTGCCTGTGATACTAAAAGTCTCTCAAAGGCCCTACCTCCAACTACTATTAACTCATGGGCTTATGAATTCTGGTTTCAATTCATGAGCTTTTGCTGGATACATTCGAATAAGAGCATTTAGGAATTAACCTTGAATCATTTCATACACTACATGAAGAAGTGAAATTAATGAAGTCTCACTATTGCAGCGCAAAATAGTGTTGTAGTTAATTAATTAACTGATGTCCAGGCTTATTGAGGCTGTACATTAATTTACTAATGGGAAGCCTTATTTGTCCACTTATGCATTTGCCTTCTGACAAAATATATGAAATTCAGTCTATTGGTTTTTCAGTGTTAATGGGACTTTTATATTATTTGTATGGTTGGCATTGTTCTACACTGAACTAAGCCAAAAATTCTAAGTTTACCAAATCATATTTAACACAATTTTGAGTGTAAAATATTATATGGAACATTGTCCAATTTATTTTATCTTCTGGCTTACAGTTTCTGCTTACCTATTTAGTTTTTAAAAGTATTCCTAAGTGAAGTAGTACTTGACAACATTAGTCACCATTGCTGATTTAGGCACCTAATCAAAAGTACCCAACAAGAGGAGAGTATCATTTTGGCTCACAAGTTTCAGATTCTTGTTGTGTGTGGTGGGTTTAGATGCAGCTATGGCGTGGTTCTGGCAGTGCCAGGCAGCTCCTATGATGGCAGTCTGGAAGCAAGGAGGGCAGGCAGGGGCCAGGCAGGGAGATGGACCCTTCCCAGTCATTTGCCCAGTGAGCCCCCCTTTGTGAGCAGGCCACCTCCCTATATAAAGCTGCCGATTCCACTGCCCCTGGAAAGCTGTAGCTTTCCACAATGCAGTCACCTTCCCAAAGGCCGAGCCCTGAGGGCAAGAGTTCTGGAGAGTCCAATCTTGACCTAAACCAAAACAATTGCTAAATTTAATACTGAAATTTGATATCCTTGGAAACTGAGCTCACAGTTGATTAATAACTAGGCAACAATGCTTTTTAAAATACAGGACTTCCATTGTTCTTTAAAAGCATTAAAAAACACAATTGAATCAATCTAATGTCATTGTCACATTTTGTAAAGAGTTCAAAGAAAAAGTATGCTATGCTATGTATATGTATTGACTCTCCACAATAAATATAATTATTGTGTGTTGCAAATGAGTGTTAATAAAATTTTTGAAAAGAATTCAGTGACAATTCTCTTTTATTTATATTACTTATTTTTTTGAACACGTTTCCTAAACCTGTCTTTCTATAAAATAAAAAATAGTAATTTAATTTGTCTTTTTTGTGGGTAAATAGTCCAAGAGTACATGAAGTATTCGTTCTGTATTTAATAAAATTTGCCAATTTATAATTTTAATTTTTCTCATACATTTCACTTATTAATCCTAATTCAGTACAAAAATTATATTTTAAACTTTATTGTAAAGGAAAAGGCAACCTAATTAAATGTTAATTTTAAACTATATTCACTGCAAGAAAACCTGATAAAGCAATTTATAAGGAATAATCATTATATCATGTGCATTCTTCTTGATGTTTTAATTATTAATGTAATACATAAATTTCAGTTTTTAAATATAACCTTAATGATATTGCTCAGGCATAAATTTGAAGTAAAATTGCTGTACTATGTAAATTTTATTGAATACATTTATGTATTATATTTTACTGGATTTTGTTACATTTCATTGAATATATTTGATAATACTTAAAATACTAAGTTTTCAAATATTTTGAAAGTTGTACCTTTTGAAGTTGTTTCACTGATAAAAAGAAACAGAGTAGATTAAGAAATAAGATCCATCAAATACTGTATACCACAGACACATTTAAACTTTAGTCATTCTTTTGTAAGTAGAATCTTTTTTTTTTTTTTTTTGGTACCGGGCATTGAACTCATGACCTCATGCTTGCCAGGCAGGTGCTTAAGCCGCCGAGCTAAATCCCCAGCCCTATTCTTTTAAAAATATGTCAAGTAGTGCAAAGAATTATGAAATTCAAATTAGAGCACTGGAAATAAAATATTTGTTCACAATTAACTTAAATCACCAACAAGTCATGATTAATTTTGGCTGGTCCAAAAGGGAACTATAAAAAACTATGGAATATCTTCATAAACCATAATTAACTGAAAAGTAGTGTATGAATATAGTAAAATAATCAAATAAAAGCTGTCTGAAAAAGAGTATCTTCAACCTACCCCAGTGCTTCACCAGTATTCTGCATCTAAACACATGGGTGTGTATATAAGTTCTGCTTACATAAAGGTCATAGTGTTTTAAATGGCAGTAGCATGTACATCATTCTACGTGATTAGCTATAGACACACCGTGTCTTTCTTTTTAGTCATGCAATACTGTAATATTCAAAACTATTAGGAATGCTTCCAGGATTTGATTAAGAAAGCTAAATTTAAGATTAATCTTCAAGACTGCAAGGTGGTTTTTCATGTGGATTTAGTGATGAAAGGGATTAAAGATAATGAGGACACAACACATTCAAGTTACGAAAACCTGCATCAGCGCAGTATGTTCTAAGCAATGGATGTTGTCCAGGATTCCACAGGGCAGCCGTAACTGCTGGGGAGATTGCACTGGGAGACAGCAGTCCCTTGTTTATGCTATTCTGCTGTGTGAGTGTGTGTGTGTGTGTGTGTGTGTGTGTGTGTGTGTGTGGCTGGAGATCAAAGCCGAGGCAGTGGGCATGCCAGGCACACATTCTATCACTCAGCTACACGCTCAGTCCTGCCTTCTCATTGCAATGGAAGATAAAGAAAAATAAAAGGGGCACTGGCAGGAAAGAAAAATGTAAGCATAGCTTCTGCAAATAAAACCCGTAATAATGAACCTATTTAGGTGCTGCAATATCTGAAACAATTCAGGAAAACTTAAAATATTATCTTAAAAAATGATGAGTGATTTAAAGCGTCTTTGTAGCAGTGTTAAAATGATTTAAATAATAGTGATGAAAATGAAGCCCTGATAGTGATGCTGTAATGTATATTATAGGAATAATTTCATAACAGGATAGTCATCTATAACTTTATATCTTAGAAATATACTGAGCACGGATGAAAAGCACCAAAATCTACTGGGACCTTAGGGGTAGGTAATGACTGGAAAAGTTTTCAGCTAAAATTTTATCAGAACACATATACATGTAAAACCCTTAAAATGCATGATGTATGTCACCTTAGTGATAACCAGCATTTGTAATTGTGTATATATGTCTTTAGAGTAGGCATTGGTTTATTCTGAAGTTTGACAAGTCACTACAATTTCTTCCTACCTTAAATGTTAGCAAAAGTGTTAGATAAAAAAAAAAAAAACCCTAAGAAAAACATCCCCAGAATATATCTAAATAATGTTTTGACTTTCAAAATATTAGGTTAAAATATGTTGTAGGTGGTTTCACAGTCATGTTTGTATATTAACACTGGATAAAAGAACTTATTCTTCTGCAAAAAAGTGTCAAAATGACCAGCAGCAAGTTTCTTCATGCCTGTGCAGTGGACTTTGGTCCCTTTACATCTAGGTAACCATGGAATCATGGAAATTAAAACCTCCTAAGAGTCAGGAAAATAAAAGCTTCACTTTATAAAGAAAGAATTCACTAAGTCATTTACCTAAGTTCATATGACAAATAGCTATAAAGACTGAAAACACAATTCTAGTCTCTTGCCAGAAACTGAGAGTTTAAAAAGCTATAGCATAATTCCATTCCTTTGGTATAGTATTATGTAGACGGCCAGGCAAGCAGTGGTGACGCAGTGAAGGATACAACCAGGCTCACCTTGTGGTTCCAAGCGATGCCTCCCCGGAATGACTCTAAAGGACCCTGAGTCACACTTAGCGAGGTGAGCTTCTTATGGGTGGGGTGGGGTGGGTGTTGGGAGAGCATGGGACTGGGGAAGTGACGCTGGCTGAATAGCAATTACTGATGTCTGATGGGGTGTGCTGGGTCCCAGGACAGTAGAACTGCTCCCAGGGGTCAGGTCCCTGGGCACAGTCATTGTGGGAACTCCACTGCTGGGAGAGAGGAAGACACACATCCGACCTCCCAGAGACCAGCTGTTAGTGTCAAGCAGTAAAGCACCTTTAACAATTCTGGTTAATAATATGCTTTTAACAAAATACTGTGAAGTTATTTTCTCCTCACTAACGTCTCTGTCATCCAAATACTCATTCACTGAAGAGCACTACAAAGCTGAGTCTGTATATAAAGTGTGAAACGTAACATCAAGAGATTTAAGACTGTGTACTTTGAATCATATACATAGACCACTTTGAAGCAAAACATGCTTAGAAGGAATGTTCCATCTGCATTTCAGAAGACGAGTATTGATACACTGGAAACCAATTGTACCTTTTATTGTGATTGTTCAAGTATCCAAAAAAAAAAAGGGTTTTTTTAGTCACAAATTTAATTTTTGAGTATTTGCCTCACATGGACATAGAGGAGCAGGGGAATTAGAATGAACGCCGAATCTGAGTTAAACTCCATCTAGGTAAGCCAGTTCATTGTGAATAGGTATAAAGACAGCAACAAAACTAAGTTATAGGGTATGGGGACTTCACATATGGATGCTAGAAAGTAGGCAAAATGGCATTTCTAGGGTCATAGACATATGTATTCAGATAGACGTAGGTTGGGAGGGATGGCTACTATGATGGTTTCTCAAATCTGTTTAAGGCTGGAGGCCCAGAACTAGAGAGCAGCTTCCTATCCAGTGGATTCTCTGGTGAGCATGGAAGAAGAATGCTTGTCTACTGGCAACTCCAGACTTTTCCTCACACAGTTGAGAACATCATGAAGTGGGTTCATAATCAATATAGGAATCCAAGCAGCCAAACTGATACATTTTGGGATTTCTTTAGCTGAGCTCAGTGACCACTCATGAGGACCCTGTTTCAGAGTCACACCGAGTGGCCCTAAACTGGAGGGTTACAGGACATTTAAAACAAGCAAACAAACAACCAACCAAACAAAAACCCTGCAAAGCAAGAAATCCTGTTGGAAACAATCTAGCTAGAATCTTACATTAATTTTTGCGGAAACCTGTATTCTGCTTCTTTGTTGAGCAGATGAGTTTTTCTCTTGTGGGTGCAGCTCATTCTGCTTTTCTCATGGGACTTGTACCTTGAGTAATTTTTCACTCTTCAGGGTCAAATACAGGGCATGAGTCAAATACAGGGCATAAGATGGTGTCAGGTATGCCAAACTACAACAATCACTACATGAAAAGGGGGAAAATTTCAAAATGCCCAAGAAAAGGGAACAATGGAGAAGAGGGAAGATTTGCTTGGTTTTCCTGATAATGACAGAGTCATGGCAGAGAATATATCTTAGATAGAATCAAC
>PVJX010047953.1:0-11663 GCA_004027295.1 Dolichotis patagonum
TACTTTTTTCCCATTTTTTCTATTTTGTCTCTTTTTAAAATTTTCTTCTTTCTTTAAAATATAATAATAAAAAATAATGTTTAAAAAAAAAAAGCCCTCCTGGTAATTCTAATGCCAGCCAGGGTTGGCAACTAGAAGACAGAAAACCTCTAGACATTTATAATCCAGTAGGGTTAGAGCAGGTATCCCAAACTCAAATACTTAGAGGGGCAGCAGTTAAATGAGGCACATAGCTGGTATAAATCCAATTTACAACTAGAAACAAAGACCCTGTGGTCCTCCAAAGAGAAAAAACCTGCAACACAGCAGTCATCAGAATGGCATCAGGCTTAGCCAGGCGTGGTGGCACACACCTGTAACCCCAGCACTCAGGAGGCTGAGGCAGGAGGATCTTTGCAAATTTGAGACTCGCCTGGGCTACAAAGTGAGCTCAAGGCCAGCCTGAAGAGCAGTGAGACCTTGTCTCAAAAATGACCAAAAAAGAAAAAGCTAAAAAGTGGGGAGGGGAGAGAGTGGCATCAGGCTTTTCAGCATCAGAAAAAAAAAAAAGTAACGCTTCAAATTCTGAGGAGAAATGTTCTGCAACCTGGAATACCTTACCCAGCTACGATCAGAGAATGTAGGTCAGAATAAATTTTCAGGACTCTCAAGAACTCTCCCTTTCCCAGAAAGTGGAGTAAGTGCTCTCCACTAAAACAAGGAACCAGGGGCTCAGGTGTGGCTCAGTGGTACAGTGCATGCCTAATTTGTATGAGGTCTTGGATTTTATCCCCAGCACCCTGATAAATAATATTAAAAAAAAGAGGAAGACACAGAATTTTGGAAACATGCCAGATGCAGTGGTGCATGTCTAATCCTAGCTACTTTGGAGGCTGAGGCAGGAAGATCTTAAATACAAAGTCAGTCTGGATGAATTACCTACCCTGCCTGCAAAGGCCAGTGTGGAGCCCAGCGTCTCATACTCACGAAGCTGCGAGGCTCCAAACACCTCGGGGAGATGGTGCTAGAGAAGGCCGCCCACTCGCTCAGGGAGAAAGGACCTCTCTCACCCTGCTGCTGGGCCAGCGCTTGGCCACTAAGCCACTCCACAGCTGTGACGAGGCAGCCTGTCCTCCGTGCAGGTAACGTGCCTAGGTGGGGATCCCAGAATTATCCCCAACAACTAGTAATGGGGCAACTCTCCTATCCCCGAGGTGACTCAGAAGAAGCCTGGCTGGGAGCACAGACTTTCACCACAGTCTGGAAGCACTGAGGCCAAACACCCAGGAGTCACAGCTGCGTGGGAAACTACAGACCTTCCTCCACCTGGCAGGAGCAAGGCAGTGCCAACCCCGCCCCTTGAACTCCCCTGCTGGCAGTGTCAGAAAGCTACCCCAAAAGAGGCGTTTTTCTATAAAATTCAGAGGCTTATACCATAACACAAAGATGATCACATTTCTATAGAAAGTCAGCTGTTGTACCAGGAACCAGAAGATCTCAAATGGAATGAAGACAGGCAATAGGGACCAAAAGGTGTGTGCCTGGTCTCGGCAGGCACCCCCCATACCTTTCTCTATTGCTTATTTATTTATTTATTTATTTAATTAATTTGTTTTCAAGACAAGGTCCGGCCATATAGCTCAGATCAGGATTGAACTCACTGTGTAGCCCAAGCTGGCCTCAAACTCCTGGCAATCCTCCTGCCTCAGCATCCCAAATGCTGGGATTATAGGTGTGTGCCTTGCAACCAGGTCTGTTGTCTCTCGCTGGCCAATAAATAGCACTCTTCATCAAAAAGGCCATGGGAAAATTTTTTCTCTAGCCACAATTAATACTCTGATATAAAAACTACAGAGGTCCTGGTATATCTCACATTCCTAAAACTCCCATGATGGAAGATAATCCTCAGTTTACAGTGAATCTCTAGATTTGAGATAAATATATTTGGCTGACACCTACTATGAAACAACTTAGCCAACTAGCACCCCTTTGTTGGAAACAATTATTAGAGTAATGCCACCCAAAATATGGGGTGGAGTCCTACCCGGAGCTGTAACCACACGGCTGTGTTAAGAGATACTGACTTGTTACTGACTAGGGGACAAGAGCTCAAATAAAACGGGCAGCCCTAAACGGTATCCAGTGGCTTTGTGGTAAAAACCTACGGCCTTAGTCACCTCCAGGGTAGATAAAAAGCTGCACGCTGGGGCCAGGGATTTAGTTCATCGGTGTAAGCGCCTGCCTGGCAAGCGCGAGGTCGTGAGTTTGATGCCCGGTACCAAAAAACACTGCACATTAGGGTATCCATGGGTCCACAGGTGCTGAGTCAAAACCACAGACAAACCAGCCAGCCCCAACCCTCGATGCACTGATGGACTAGATCGATTTTTTACTGTTTGAATCACCTGGCTGCTATGTCTATTACTTATTTTATTACGCCGTGACTTAAAAATCGAATGCGGGCCCATTAAATCCCTTACTCCACACAGAGATCTAAATGACACTGCAGGGGTACTTTGTTATTAAATTCGGAAATAAAGATGAGAAAAGGCACTCTGCAACCCTGAGTGACCCTGGACATTATAAGAGCCGTGCAAGGTGGCTCGTGCACCGTCGTCCAATCAGAACGCTGCGTGGACCTGCTGCTGGCTCTGCAAGGTGTCCCTGCACTGCACTGTCCACACGCACAAGTTAACAGGACATTAGGGTCCACCACAGACTCTACTGACGGGCTGGCACCCTGGTCCCCAAAACAATCCGGTGAGAAAAAGTCCTCATTTTTCTGGTTCTGATACTGGGCATTAAAATTCTTTAACATTCAGTGTTGCATGATTCATGGTCTCAAAGACGTCGTGGGAGGGAGACGCATAAACGCACTTGAGACAGTAACTCCCTCCCCACAACCACCCTATGGGTAGTTACAAGGCCAGCAAGATCACACAGCTAGGGAGGGGTATATCTGTGATTCACACCCTCAAAAGGGGGGCAACTCACCTGTCCCTAGCACTCCATCAGTCCTGTGTTGGTGGCACCATTTTATGTGTCACCTTTTAAAGCTAGGACTCTGGTTAGTTACCAAGCCTGGCAAATGATACACAATAAATACTTGTGGGCTAATGTCCTATCGTCCCTCTTTTTCAGACTACCACAGATGAGGGTTCTTCAAAAGACAGAACCTGGGAGACTTCAATCCCTGGCTAGACAGGATTAACGCCCATCCTCAGCCTGAGGTAGTTACTAAAGACAGAACACTGGCCTTCTGCCATCCTTTAAAACAGACTAGCTGGGTGTGGTGGCACATGACTGTCATACCAGCATTCGGGAGGCTGAGGCAGGACGTCTGTCACAAGTTCAAACTGTCAACTACAAAGTAAGTTCAGGGCTGGCCTGAACTGTGTAGTGAAACTCCATCTTAAGAGAGAGAGAGAAGAAAAACAGAAGTGTGGGGGGGTGAGGTATGATAGGAAAAATAAAACTAGGTAGAAAGAAGACCAGGAAATTGAAATTTTTAAGTTGCAATTTTAAGAAAAACTGCAGCTTCAAAACAAGCTTTTCCTGCCTTCTGGAGGCCACTGTAGGTGTGACCTCCTCCCTTCATCCTGACAGAGAATAGTGTCACATTCCCAAGGCTCTCCCCAATAACTTGCACATTCCCAGGCACTAGACCCTTTCACCTACAAATTGCCTCTTCCTCCAGCCCAAAAAACAGCTAGAGACAGGATGTCTTAAAATGTATAGCTCTGCTTGAACCCATAGAGATGGCTTGCCCTGTAACCTGGCAGACAGTGAGGACTCATGTCTGAGAATGCCCACACTGAAAACAGTTTTTAAATGTGCCTGTGGTGAATTAAAAACTGGTGGTCAACTTTAACACCAGTTGAACTGGATCCACGTGGTGCTGAGCGCAGCAGATGGCCCCCAGAGGAGAGCCGCCAGCACCAAAAGGGGACCTGGAGGGGAAGAGCAGCATTGTGCGTTCTCCTGAGTTGTTGTTTGGTGCCATTGGTTCTCCTGTTGCCGTGAGTTCTCCTGAAGAGTCTGTCGAGCTGCTTCCCTGATATGATCTTAGCTGTTCTCATCGTCAGAGGAGCTTGTGACCTCGCTGTCACTGAGGATGGCTGGGTACTTCACAGGGGAGCCCTGGTCCTTATTTTGCGCATTTCTTCTTGGCTCTAGTGCAGAACTCTCAGCCTGCTGACACAGCTCCCTCACCCCACTGGCACAGACTTTCTAGCTTCCATTGACCTTTGGGTCGTCCCGGCGCAGATCCGTAAAACAGATGCATGAGTCGTGAGCTCCAGGCCTCCTGTTGGACTCGTGGGGGGCACTGTCATGAGCTTCAGGTCTTCAGCTGGACTCACGCAGGGCATTACTGTGGGATCCAGGCCCTTGGCTGGATTCTTCGGTTGGTAGTACATGGACAGATTTCATGCACCTTCTTTGTATCTGACTCCTTGGGCGACCATTATAAATAATACTATAAATTATGTGGCCTGTACTGCCTTGTTCTCCTGCAAACCCCTGACTACAACAGCGCCCTCCCCTGGTTTTCTTCGAGTACCCACACTGTTTGAGTGCATCCTGTACCTGCTTCTAATAAATCCTTCTCATGCTCCCTTTATTGACTCATCCTAAAAGTTCTTTCTCCATGATGAGAGTCAGTGAACCTGCATACTTATGTTAAAGGGATGAGTTATATTCCTTATTTCACACTGGGCATGGTGGTGCACACCTGTAATCCCAGCATTCGGGAGGCTGAGGCAGGAGGATCACTGCAAGTTCGAGGCCAGCCTGGGCTATATAGTGAGTTCAAAACCAGCTTGAACTACACAGTTGGACGCTGTCTCAAAAAGACCTTAAAAAAAAAAGGTCCTTATTTCAGCCTCTGGGACCCTCAGTTCAGCCCATGCCAGGATCCTGTCAAGACTAGCTATGAGGCATCAGCTCAGGTAAGTTAGTTCACATCTTAAGTCTAAGTTTGCTCATTAGTAAAGAATAAATAACACCAATGTCATAGGTATGACTTGTAGATTAGGTGAGGTAATCAAAGTTATTTTGAAAACTTAGCGTGCCTGACACATAACAGGGGTCCAACAAATAACAATTCTTTTTTTCTTTTTAATCAGTACTGGGGATTGAACTCACAATCACACGCTTGCAAGGCAGGCACTTATGTCGCTGAGCTAAATCCCCAGCCCCCAAATAACAATTCTTATTGTCTTATCACCGTCAGATCCTCTCTTCCCAGCACAGTTCTGTAATACCAGATACCTTTATCTATTTAAACAGAATGAGTTAGCTTTTTAAAAGAATCTCGGCTATCATGATTCCCTCATAATAGCCCACCCTGCTGTCCCCAGGGTGTTGTTTCATCCTGCTTTTTCCTCTTTTATTTGGCCCAGGTTTGTTCTGAAGAACCAGTTTCTCCCTCACTCTTCATTTTTACTTTCTCAAATAAACTTTGCCACTGTTTTCAAAAAAATAAATTTTTTTTCAACTTTTAAAATCTTTGATCTACAATTGAAGACAGAATAAAATCAACAGTTAAATTAACTTCAAGTTTCAAAACACTACAATCCACTACTTTCTAGCTTTAAATCACTTCTGTGAAATGGCATATTCTATAGCTATAAATTTAATATGCCACTTTCCTAAAAAGAATAAGAAACAAATGCATTCAAAATAAAAGGTAAAACAAAATAAAATTAAACAAAACTTTGAATAAGTATTTAAAGGGAACAAGGTGAAGACGTCTGGACAAAATAATTCACCTACACTCATTCCATTCAACATTTACCATGCACATGTTATTCATCAGGGTCTCCAACCAGGATCAGATACAGGGAACATGAGAATATACAAGTAACCTTTCACAAGTTACAATGGTATCTTATTAAAAGGCTGAAGCCAAAAGAAACTCTCTTTCCTTTCTAATGAAAAACAGATTAAAATTGGATTCATTAAAGCTGAAGAAACAAAAAATGCACACATTTAACTTTGAGTTTTTTATTTTGTTTCAGATAGCTAGACATCTACATTAGAACCTCTTAACAGTCACTAAACATGTGAAAGGCTACTTACATTTATAAAGGCAAAGAGAGAGGTTGTGATTGTCTAATAGGGATCGTGAATCCCCAAATAAATTATCTTACAAAAATATCAACTTGCTTTCCCATTTTTCTACTGCTGGTAAATATGAAAAGAAAATTCACATTTAAAAAATCTGTAGGCTAATATAGTAAGTTTAGGCCATTATTTTTACATATTAAGTAAGTCCTTCAAATAAATATTTTACACAAATTTAAGTTTAAAAAAATAGGTCAAGTTTTACCCTATATTTCTTTGGTCCACTAAAAGACCATTTATCAACTGACATTAAACTGGACCATAGCTCATACCACAAATGGCAGCACACACCCCACGGAAACTGCACATGCCCAACGGCTAACACTGCTGAGCCCCAAGGAATTTCAGCCTGCACATACCCCAAGCCTATCTTGAATCAAACTGCAAGGAAAGCGCAAAGATAATACCTGCCTGTTCCAGGCACTTGATCAGGCATTGTGAAAAAAATGCAGAAATGATAAAAGCTTTCCAGACATAAAGTTGACTGAACACGGGCTAAAACTTAATACTGCTTTCAAGTCCCTGAACACGGAGCGCAGTCAGCGCACTCGGGAGACACAACTCTGGCTTCTCACAAGTCTATTCCTGTCGTTTTATTCCAAAGTCTTACAAGGACCTCAATCTGTACGGAGATTTAATAAAAGAACAGCACAGTAAGTTGTTCTGATAATCAAGTATAAGAAGAACTACAGTAGAAGGCCTAGGACTTTTTGTATCTTGCTAGAATTTGAAATCTTTTTTTTTTTTTTGTACCAGGGATTGAACTCATGACCTTGCACTTGCCAGGCAGGTGCTGTGCCACTGAGCTAAACCTCCAGCCCCTTGAAATCTAATTTGATTTTTCTTGTAATGTGATACCTTTAATTAACAATATGCTAAAAACAAAATTGACAGAAGTAGAGTTTTGTCCATACCATTCAACTCTCTAAAATACTCTATTACAAAATCAATCCAGTAAACATTTTCCATTTCCAGAGGCCTGCGAGATAAATTCAATTTTCTTTAATCAGTTACAACTATACTGGGCTGAAGACAGCAATGGTAACTCCGCAAACCAAAGCCAAAATCCAAAACTCTAAAACACTAACACTTTCCATCCAGGATAGAAAAACGAGCACCCAAAGTAAAGAGAACCACAAGACTGATCAAGTAGCCAATCAAACACCACTTCTCTGTTATTTGAGCTAATAGTTACTCGGAGCTTAAAGTTTCCGCCTTCATTAATATTCGTGGTTCCAAGAGTCACAGTTTCGATGTCAAATGTGACAGTAGATCCAGAAGTAACTGCAGGCAACTGGTTAGTCATTTCTTTTCCATTTACAAAAACTGCACCTAAAAATGTTAAGAGTAAGAGTCATTTACCTGTAAGCAGTAACTCTAACAAAACAATTGAAACAGCTTCTAGATTACTGATACAGCCAATTTCCTAAGTCAGAAAAGAAAAACATTTCAGAATGCCAATGACACTAGTAACTAATTTAAATATGCTCATTAAGCTCTGTCACCATGGCAGGACAAACGTTAAACCTCAATCACATTTTAGCAGTCAGGTACAGGGCTCTGTTCTTTACCAATCAGATATGAATTTCTCATGCAAATGACATCAAAAGAAATTTAATTCCACTACAAAATCACATATGGAGTTTCATATGGAGTAAATAAGAATCTTGTTGAACCTAATGTTTGATCCTAATCACAAAATATTAAAAGGTCTTGTCTGGCCATGCTGGGGGCCGTGGGAACTAAGGTGTCGCCTGCAGAGAGCCACAGCCCACATGGGCTGCGCCTTCCAGGTGAGGGAATCAGGGAGCCAGTGCTTGTTGAGTGAGGAGGAGCGGTCGGCAGAGCACGTGGCAATCAACGAGAACTTGTCCACCAGAAGAATATAAAGAAAACCCAGGAAATAAGTAAGGGAAAAAGAAAAGAGGATACTTGACTACTTCTCAGAGAAGACTACTTCTCAGACAAAGCAGAGGGACCCTGAGATCATTCAAAAAAACAAAAGGCAGCTAATGAGAAGTCTGTACAGACAGGAGAAAAATGATGCCCGGCTCTTTGGGAAACCTGGGTGCTACTGCCAAGATCAGGATTTCTTACCGTCAGCAAACATCACATGTGTTACAACTCATCCTCAAAAACTGTTCACTTCAAACTTTCTTTTTCAGCCTTAGTGTGATGTTTTAAACCATTCTTCAAAGAATAAAGCACCATGCATGTGACATTTGAGAATATTGTTTTTATCAGCAAGTGAGTGTTTCTGTAATTAGGTAGTGATCACACAGTAGAACCTCTCATGTAAGTCTAGAATCTTTGTCACCTACTTTGCTAAAGTAGACCTTTAAAGTAAATTTTACCACACGGGCTAGTGCTGCAGCTCAGTGGTAGACTGGTTGCCTGGCATGCATAAGGCTACAGGATGAATCCCAACACCACCAAAAAAATGCGTAACAAAATTTAAGAGCCCTTTGTGTAATTTTGCTTTGTAGTCAAGTGGCTTGCTTGAAGAATTTGTAATGGTACAAGTTACGCAAATACCAACTAAATGGATATGAATTAAATGAGACAACTCAGTAAAAGTTCTGTTGTTGATTTTAAAAAATATTAGAAGGTCTTAGTAGTAGTTTTGAAAAACATGATTACTATGGAGTAAGAAATCATGAGCATCAGAAATATGTAATACGTACTCTTTCATCTGGATGTGGCACAAGACTATGCTGGGAGACCAAGGCAGGAAGGTCACAAATTCAACTTAGTGAAACCCATCTCAAAATCAAATTTAAAAGGTCTGGGGATACAGTTCAATATTCAAGGGCTTGTAAAAGGAAAGAAAGAAAGAAAAAGAAAAAAAGAAGGAAGGAAGGGAGGGAGGAGAGAGAGAGGAAAAAAAAAAAAGAAAGAAAGATGATAGGGGCTGGGGATTTAGCTTAGCAGCATAAGCGCCTGCCTGGCAGGCGCCAGGTTGTGAGTTCAATACCCAGTGCAAAAAAAAAAAGAAAAAGAAAGAAAGAAAGACAGACAGACAGACTGACTGATCTTTCTCCACAGTTTTCTCATCTAGAAGATGACCACTGTGAACCGTCTGCTTCACGTCTCAGCTCAGTTGGTTCTAAGGCTTATAATTTTGGGTAGTTACTTAGCCTCCCTGATGACTTAGTTTTTATCTCAGAAGCTATGAAGTTTGACCAAAAAACACAATAAATGTTCAAATTTTTAAAATTTGTGTCTTTACAAGATTGGTGTGATAAAAATATAGTGAATTCTGCCATCAATGACCATCCTGCAGAAAAGCAGGCTCATAAAATATCACTATGTGCCTTTGCCTACTTACGTACTGGATCTGGTACTGTTTGATTTCTGGCTCATCTTTTACTATAACTCATTTATTTTAATGTAAATATTCTCTGTATTCTTAATCAGAACTTGTAGTTAGGAAAATTAAATGCTTCTTTATTTGTAAAGTGTTATATTATTTATTTACTTATTTATTGTCTTTTTGAGACAGGGTCTCACTATGCAGTTCAGGCTGGCCTTGAGCAGACTTTGTAGCCCAGGCTGGTCTCGAACTCACAATGATCCTCCTGCCTCAGCCTCCTGAGTGCTGAGATTACAGGCGTGAGTCACCACATCCAGTTTGTAAAGTGTTTTAAAACATGCCGGCTGAGGACATACCTCATTGGTAAAGCATCTGCCTAGCACTCAAGAGATCCAAGGTTCCCTCCCCGGCACTGGGGAGGAGAAAGGTCTAAATCTCTCCATCTCCTTTAGAAATGTGCGGTACTGGGGCATTCGCATTTCACTACCGTACTGACCTATGTTTCAGGCAGAGCGGGGCCACCTCTTACCATTGGTACTAATGCACACTGCTCGGTCCCGCTGCAAAGAGTCGCATCCGCTCTGCTTCTCTGCACACACTCCAATACTGTCTCTGCGGTCCGGCTGCCCCACAGTCTCAACCCTGTACATGAGGTTGAAAAGTCATTTCTTATTTTTTCAACATAACATTACACCTCGCAGGTTTAAAAGATCTTATTACAATTGCTATTTTATAAATAATAACTTGCAACCTACTATATTCCAAACACTGTTTAAAATATTTGCTAGTCATGTGCTACAAAATAACATTTTGGTTAGTGACAGACCACATATGTGAGATCTCCTAAGATTATAATACAGCTGAAAAATTCCTGTCGCCTAGTATTTTTACTGTACCTTTTCTACACTTAGGTACACAAAGTCTTATCACTGAATTACAACTGCCCACACTAGGCAGGCCAGATGAGTAGCCTTGGAGCAACAGGCTCCCCGCAAAGCCTAGGGGTGTACCAGGCTGCTCTCTCTAGGTTTTTGTCAATGTACTCTATGACGTCCATAACACTGAAAAATCACATAATGACATGTTCTCAGAACTTGTTACTGTCATTAAGCAATACATCATTGTCTCTACCTGTAAATCTCCATAAATTTTCATAACAATCTATGAAGAAGGTGCTATTATATCCATTTTATAGGTCAGAAAACTAACGCACAAAAGCAAAAACAAAAAGTGGGGGTGTGGCTCCATGTAGAACAGTTGAATAGCGTACACAAGGCCCCAGGTGGGATCCCCAGTGCCATAATACAACAAAATACCCTCAACAATGAAGGAAGGAATGAAGGAATGAAGGAAGGAATGAAGAAAGAGAAACTTGTCATATTCGCCATTGTAATTAATGTGACTATTGCTGCCATCACCAAAAACTTCAGTATGAGTCCACAATAATTTGCTGTTTATAATGATAATATCTGAAAATAAAGGGCCAGGGATATAGCTCAGTGGCACAGCACCTGCCTGGCAAGGTTGTAAGTTCAATCTCTGGAACAACAACAACAACAAAAAGTATTACAGTCTTTAAAAAGGGAATTATATTATGAACACACTATTTTGTATGAACTTCCTACATGAAAACTTTCCTTCTGTATTTTAGTTTCAAAGCTGTTAGTATATCATTATGTACTATAGAAACAAAAACCATAAATCTAAAGGTCAACATACAGTCCTTTTGCCAGGCTCATTCTGTTTTTGTTCCAGAAAGCTAGACTCTGCAAGGTCAGGAAAAGAAAAATCAGTGTGGAACAGAATGTGGTTTTTCCAAAGGTGGGTATACAATAATTACTTATATTTGATGTGAACTCAAAATGTCTTTAATGATGAATTTAGCATATAAACACAGGGACGGGTTCCTTTCTTTCCTTCTGTTTCACAGGACACTCTGCCACAGAGCTACATCACCAGCACTTTGTATAAGCCCAGCCTGGGCAACTCAGTGACTTAGCAAGACCCTACCTCAAAATAAAAAAAGAAAGAAAAGGCTGGGAATGTCGTTTAGTACAAAACCAAAAATAAAAGAAAGACTTGGGGATATCCTTGATATGAAGGTAATGGGCTCAACTTCTAGTACCACTACTCAAAAAAACAAAACAAAACCCGCAAAGGAATAAAATTCCTGGAAGAAAACTCAGACCAGCTGGCCTCAATTTAGAAAGAAAGAAAGAAAGAAAGAAAGAAAGAAAGAAAGAAA
>PVJX010047954.1:0-11660 GCA_004027295.1 Dolichotis patagonum
TTTCTATGCTTGGGAAATTTTCCTTAATAATTTCTGTGAATAGCCTTTGTAATTCCTCTGATTTGATTCCTGCTTCTTCATTCACATACTTTATTCTTAAGTTATAGATCCTCTTGTCATCTTCCAGTCTTTGTATCTTTACTGCCTGCTCCCTTGTTATTTTTAAGAGATCTTCCTTTTCATGACCCCACATTGCAAGGCTGTGTTCAATTTTTGATAATCTATCTTTGGTTTCTTTCAAGCAGTTTTGCCAGCTTTCTATCGAGTCTTTAGTTTCCTGATAATCTCTTTGAATCTGCTTCATGAGCTCCCCGACCTCCGACTTCAGTGTGGCTGTGGTGGGAATTCACGGTGCCTCTGGGTGGGTAGCGTGCAGGGCCAGTCTGGGCAAGCCGCATGCAGGGCTGTTCAGCTCTGCACTCCGGCGGCTTAAGCCAGTCGCTTCATCGCGGAATGCTTGTTCAGGTCAGGCAGGAATTCAGGTGGCTCGAGGAGGGCGCCGTGCTTGCTGATCTTATCTTCACTAACAGTAGTCCCAGGACCTCATATTCGAGCGGTTTTTTTGCACTTTCATTTCTTCCTGGGTTGTGAGAGTCCATCTCTCTCTGTTTGGGTCACTCCAGGGTGTTTTATTCTGGCATTTGAGCTGTCTCTCTCAGAGAGGGTCTCTCTCCTGCTACCTACTGGTCCGCCATCTTGTCTTTCAAAGTAGATCAATGCTATTGATTTTTGAGTATTGACTTTGTATCCAGCTACTTTGCTGAATTTGTTTATTACCTCTAGTAGTCTTTCAATGGAGTTTTGGGAGTCTTCTATGTAGAGTATCATGTCATCTTCAAATAATAATAATTTAACTTCCTCTTTTCCTGTCTTTGCTCCTTTTATTTCTCTCTCTTGTCTAATTGCACTGGCTAGTATTTCCAGTACTATGTTGAATAGCAGCAGTGATAAGGGACATCCTTATCTTTTGCCTGATTTTAAGGTAAAGGCTTTCAGTTTTTGGCCATTTAATATGATGCTGGCTGTTGGTTTGTCATAGATGGCCTTTATCATATTGAGATAAAGACCATCTATTCCAATTCTCTATATGGTTCTTATCATGAATGAGTTTTGGACCTTATCAAAAGCTTTTTCTGCATCTGTAGAGATGATCATGTGATTCTTACTTTTGGCTCTATTGATATGGTGGATTACATTTATTGATTTATGTATGTTGAACCATCCCTGCATTCCTGGGATGAATCCCACTTGCTCAGGGTGAATAATCTTCTTGATGACTTGCTGCATCCTGTTTGCTAATATTTTATTGAGAATTTTTGCATCTATGTTCATTAGGGAGATTGGCCTATAGTTCTCTTTTGAGTTGGGTCTTTTGCAAGTTTTGGTACTAGAGTAATATTTGCTTCCAGGAATGACTTAGGAAGAATAGCTTCCCTTTTGATTTCATTGAAGCGTTTGAGGAGTGTCGGCATTAAGCCTTCTTTGTATTTCTTGTAGAATTCCACAGTGAATCCATCTGGGCCTGGGCTCTTCTTTGTTGAAAAGGACTTAATTACATTATCAATTTCATTAATAGAAATTGGGTTGTTCAGCAGTTTTACATCTTTTTCAGCCAGCTTTGATAGTTCATATGTTTCTAGGAATCTGTCCATTTCTTCTATGTTATCAAACCTATGAGAGTAGAGCTTTTCAAAATAGGTGTTGAGGATCTGTATATCCACAGTCTGTAGTGATTTCACCTTTTTCATTTCTTATTGCATGAATTTGAGTTTTTTCTTTCCTTTTTAAAATAAGATTGGCTATGGGGCTTATCAATTTTATTTATTCTTTCAAAGAACCAACTCTTTGGTTCACTTATTCTTTGTATTGTTTTCTTAGTCTCTATTGCATTAATTTATGCTCTGATCTTTATAATTTCCTCCCTTCTTTTGGCTTTGGGCTTGGCTTGCTCTTCTTTTTCTAGATGTTTGAGGAGTAGTATCAGGTTGTTTATTAGTGTTCATTCTGTTTTGAAGGGTACATTTGTCTGAGTTGGAAGTGGTTTTCCTTTAGGATCTTAAATACTTCACTCCATGTTCTTCTTGACTTCATTGTTTATGTTGAGACGTCTGCTGTGATTTTGATAGGTTTTCCTTTATAGGTGATCTGTCTATTCTCTCTAACAGCTTTTAATATTCTGTTCTTATGTTGGATTTCTGGGATGGTGAGTATTATATGTCTGGGTGTAGGTTATGGCTATTTGGAGTTCTATATGCGTCAGTAATCCGTATGTCAGTTTCCATTCTCATGTTTGGGAAATTTTCAGCTATTACTTCTGTAAATTGCCTGTTGATATCCTTTGTGCTGTCCCTTTCTTCTTCATTTATCCCTATTAAACTTAAGTTGTTTTTCTTTGCATCATCTTGCAGCTGTTGAATTGTTATTTCCTGATTTCTTGTTATTTTTAAAAGATCTTTCCTTTCCTGTTCACTAGCTGGAGTCTTATCTTTGAGGTCTGAAATTCTATCTTCACTTCCGTTGAGGCGGTTTTGGCAATTTTCAATAGAATTTTTGATTTCCTGTATATTTCTTTGAATCTGCTTCATGCATTCTATTTGTTTCTTATAGTGTTCATTCAGGGATTCTATCTGTTTGATTTGTTCCTCTAATCTTTTAACTGTGTCTTCTTTAGATGTGTTCACTATTTCTTTCACTATTTTTATCATTTCTTGTTTTACCTGGGAAATTATTTTTGATTTGAGTTTCTCTACAGCTTCCCAGAGTTGCTTCTTTATTTCAGTTGATATCACTTCAGTCATTTCAGGTGTATGGCTTCTATTATCTTTTGTGTACGTGGTTCCTAGGCTTTCTTGGGATGGGCTGGAGGTTTGAGATTGCCTTTTGGTCTTTTGTTTTGTCATTTTCCTACGTTTCCATGCTTACAGTGGTGTTGGACACCACCTCCTGCACCCTCAGCTCCTGGGACTGAATGAAGGTTGCTGAGCGTGGCCTAGTCAGGCCTGCAGGACCTCCTGAGTGTAGTCCAGTGTTCCAGGGACCTGGACGGGAACTTAACCACTGGGATAAATTGTCTCAAACTCTCCCCGGGCCAGAACCAGCAGGCTGAAAATCCCCTTTCACAGCCCCGGCCCCCTGGACTGAAAGAAGGCCACTGGGCGTGGTGCACTGTGGCCTGCAAAACCTCCCAAGCCCAGTCCCGTGTCCTAGGGAGTTGAGTGGGACCTCAAGCACTGGGAGCAATGCTCTCAAACTCTTTCTGGGACAGCACCGGTGCACTGGGACTCACCTCACATGGCCCTGGCTCCCTCGCAGAGCCTTGGCTCCCTGGATTGAAAGAGGGAAGCTGGGCATGGTCCACTGAGGCCTGCAAAACCTCGGAAGCCCAGTCCAGTGTCCAAGGGAGCTCGGTGGGAACTCAACCTCTGGAATCAATGGTCTCAGAGTCTCCCCGGGCCAGTACCAGTGGGCTGAAAGTCCCCTTGCATGGCCCCAGCCTCCTGGACTGAAACAAAGCCTCTGGGCGTGGTGAACTGAGGCCCATGAAACCTCCCAAGCCCAGTCCAGTGTCCTAGCTAGCTGGGCAGGAACTCAACCACTGGGAGCAATGGCCTCAAATTCTCGCTTATGATTATTAATTGATTGTGAAAGTAAAAATGATGACATTACAGTAGAGAAATATGGTAGATACTTAAATAGCAGTGGAAATTAATGCCAATATTAGGGCAAAGTAGCATCCTTTCCTCCATATGGGATGCATTAAGAACCCAAAACTACTTCTAGGGTGCTTCTGCCAAATGACCATAACCTGCACCTGATAGTGAGGAAATTTTCTTCAAACCTATAGTGAAGGACACGTGCTCCTGGATTAAACCTGGGATCAGGAACAAGAACAGAAAAATGCCACAAAGAACATTATGAGAAAATGACAAATTTTGCAAATGGACTATAAATTAAATAAGATTATGTCAAGGTTAGAGTTTCTGAATTAGATCATTACACTGTGACTTTAGAAGAAAATACTCTCATTTTTAAGAGCTATGTATTAAAGCATTTAGGATAAAGGGTCTTGATATCTATAACTTACTCTTATCAGAATAACAAGAGTGGTACATGTACATTTATGTATTATGTGCATGTATGTGTGTGCATATTATATATGTTGAACAATTCCAGAAGTGTGGTAAAATGTTGACTAGTTATGAATCCAAGTGAAAATACATGGAATTTATTCTACTATTCTTGACAATTTTCTCTAAGTTTGACTTTTTTTCAGAAAATGAAAGCATACACAAACACGCACACACAGAGACCTTTAATCCTCAGCCCCCATAAGACAAATCCAGGACACCACCCCTTTAAGGCAGGCAGTGATCTGCTAAACACCTGAATCTGCCCTGGCCAATATAGATACTACTTGCCACAAACTTTAGATGATTTTCAACTATTGAAATATAAGTTTAAATAAATTAAAACTGGATGTAATTTGAAATTCACTTCTTCAGTCTTGATATCCACATTTCAAGTGCTCAGTAGCGACATATGATCAGTGGCCATTGTACAGGACAGCACAGACATGGAACAATTCCACCATCATGGAAAGTTCTGTTGACACAACCTGGCTTTGCCATTTAGAGAATAGCCTTGGACAAGTTTCTCCACCTTTTTGAGCTGTCTCTTCCTTAGTTGTATGATAAGGATCACCACTGCCCTGCAATGATTTTGTGTAAGACAGAGTCTAGTAATCCGTATGCCTAGCCTTGGTTGTCAGTGCTACAGATACCTTGAAGTGTGGCCATGGCATCCATTTAGCTCTTGAATCAGGTAGTAGCCACTTTCCCTGATAAGATTCCCAGATTCAGTTGTCCTCTGTACTCTGGTTAGTGCCTCTTATACTTATGGCTGCCTTACACAGCACCAGGGAGTCAGAGGCTATATTCATTCCCTCTCTCTCTCTCTCTCTCTCTCTCCTCTCTCTCTCTCTCACTCTCACTTTCCTTCCATACCTCTTGTGTAGCATATTTTCCAAAGACAAGTGTATCAACACATTGTACCCCATACGTGCTTCTTACAGTGTGAAGTTTACATTCATTCTTCAAGAATTGGGGTCAGTGTTCCCTTTTCTTGAATCTTAACAGGGCTATGCTGGGATGGTAGAAGTGATCCTGTATGACTTCTGAAGTCATAAAAAGGCAATGTAGCTTTCACCTGGCCCTGCTGAGGTGCTCACTTTTGGATCCTAGTCACCATGGATAAGGAAGCCCAGTTCACATGGGAAGACCACATGTAGGATGACCACACCCACTGAACCTCAGCCAACTGCTAGACATGAGTAAACAAGCCTTCAGATGACTGTAGCCCCCAGCCTTTGAGCTGCCCCATTTGATGCTTTGTAGAACAGAGAAAAGATGCCCCCACCAAGCCCTACCCAGGTGGTGGATTTGTAAGCAAAATTAATGTTATCATTAAGTAACTGCTAAGTTTGGAGGTTTTTTGTTATCCAGCAGTAGATGATCATAATACTGCCTAATCGGACTGCACTGCCACCTTTACTCTGCTACTGGATCAACAGCTATTGCCAGTGCCAAGGGACCATTATGCCTGCCATTCTCTATACCTGTGTTCCAAATGCAGAACATGGAAGTTGCACTGCCCCTGATATTCCCTTCAACCTCTAGGATCTCAGTCTAGGGTGGCAAGGCAAGAGTCTAACCATGTGCTTTCCCTACCAGATAGATGTTTCTCTTCCTGTATTCAAGGAATTCTTCTTTATCAAACTTCTTCCACCCAAGTAGGCACATGCCTTCCCCTTCTGTTAGAGCCACAATGGCAGATGGAATGTTAACATACACATAAAATAAGGTACCAAAATATTTTACCTATGACACAAATAAGCAATTGACTTTATTACAGAATCACAATGTCACAGGCACCATTAGAGAAGGATGACATACCATGAAGGCACTGACTTTTTGTAAGAGGGATTCTAGAAGTTCTTTTTTAAAAATTTTATTTAAAGAGAAAAAAAGAAAAACAGAAAAAAAGGGTAGAAATAATACAGAATTTCAAAAAAAAGTAAGAAATCACTACATGATAAATTATATATTGTCATCTTAGAAATAGTTGTTCAAGTTACAAAATTAAAGCATACAAAGTGGACATCTAAACAGTGAGACTGCAAATAGTTCTGTTCAATGATCCAACAAAAACTTAGTAATATGGTTATCAGTCCTACACACTTAAACATACATGCAGTTATATCCTTTAGAGTACTTTCTTTTCCTCTCTTTTTTACAATAGTAATTACACATTTTGGGTTTTATTACTCCTACAGTTCTTATTACATTTACACTAGAGACACAATGTGATATTTATAAATATAATTCTTATTTCTTTCACTTCTGAGGATAGTCTCAAGTTGCCTCCATTTACCTATGAAGGCCTCAAAATCATCCTTTTTATAAGCAGAGTAATATTCCATTGTATAAAAATACCACATCTTCTTCATCCACTCTGCAGTTAATGGGCATCTTGGTTGTTTCCAAGATTTAGCTATCACAAATTATGCTGCTATGAACATGGGTGGACATATATCACTGTGATACAAACTTTTCAGTTTTTCTGGGAAAATATCCAGGAGGGGAATAGCTGGATTGAAAGGAACTTCACATCCTAGTCTTCTGAGAAATCTCCATACTGATTTCCATGGTGGCTGCACCGGTCTGCACTATCACCAAAAGTGGAACAGTGTTCCTTTTTCCCCACAGCCTCACCAATATTTGTTATCAGTTGATTTCTTGATGGCAGCTATTCTTTCCAGAGTGAGATGAAATCTCAATGCTGTTTTAATTTGCATTTCTCAAATGACCGGTGATGGTGAACATTTCTTCAGGCATTTATTTGCCATTTGTATATCTTTATCTGAGAAATGTGTGTTCATCTTTGATGCCCATTTTTGGAGAGGGTCTTTGAATTTGGAGGGCTTGATGTTTTTCAATTCTTTATATGTTCTAGATATAAATCCTTTGTCTGAGGGGTTTTTGGCTAAAATTCTTTCCCGTTCTGTGGGTTTTCTTTTCACTCTGTTGGTGATTTGAAGTGCAGAAACTTTTCAATAATGTGAGATCCCAGTTATTGATTCTTTGAAGTGTTTCCTGTGCAGTTTGTGTTTTGTTCATGAATTCTCTGCCTAACCCTATGTCTCCAAGATTTCTACCTACTTTGTCTTCCAGTAGATTTAGTGTTTCTGTTTTAATATTTAGATCTTTGATCCATTTAGATTTTAGTTTTGTATGTGGTGATAGGCATGAGTCTAGTTTCAGTCTTTGGTATGTGAAGAGCCAATATTTCCAACACCATTTATTAAAGAGGCTATCATTCTTCCAGTGACCATATTTAGCCCCTTTGTAAAATATAAAGTGGCTGAGTGTCTTTGTAGTTGTGTTTGAATCTTCTAATCTGTTCCATTGATCTTCAGGTCTATTTCTTGGCCAATACCATGCTGATTTTATCACTGTGGCTTTGTAATAGAGTTTCAAGTCAGGAATTGAGATGCCTCCTGTCTTGCCTTTATTGCCCAGAATTCCTTTGCTATTCTAGGTTTCTTCTGCTTCCAAATGAATTTTAGGAGTGTTTTCTATAGATCTGTGAGGTATGTTAATGGTATTTTGATTGGGATTTCATTAAATCTGTATAACAGTTTTGGGAGTATAGCTATTTTCACAATGTTGGTTCTTCCTAGCCAAGAGCAAGGAATATCCTTCCATTTTCTAATATCCTCTTCAATCTCTTTTTTTAGCATAGCATAATTTTCAGCATGTAGGTCTTTTACATTCTTAGGTTGATTCCTAAGTATTCCATTTTTTAGATGCTATTGTGAAAGGCGATATTTCCATAATTTCTGTCTTGGTGAGGTTTTTGGTTGTGTACAGGAATGCTATTGATTTTTGAGTGTTGACTTTGTATCCAGCTACACTGCTGAATTTGTTTATTACCTCTAGTAGTCTTTTAATGGAGTTTTTTGGGTCTTCTACATAGAGTATCATGTCATCTGCAAATAAGGATAATTTAACTTCTTCCTTTCTTATCTTTATTCTTTTTATTTCTCTCTCTTGTCTGATTGCCCTTGCTAGTATTTCCAGAACTATATTGAAAAGCAATGGTGATGGTGTACATCCTTGTCTTGTTCCTGATTTTACAGTGAAAGCTTTCAGCTTCTGTCCATTTAGTATAATGTTGGCTGATGGTTTGTTGTCAATGTAAATGGCCTTTATGAGACATAGGTAGACACTGTGTATTCTGAGTTTCTGAAGGGTTTTTGTCATGAACATGTGTTGGACTTTATCGAAAGCTTTTTCTGCATCTATCGAGATGACCATGTGGTTTTTGTTTTTGGCTCTGTTGATGTGGTGTATTACATTTATTGATTTGTATATGTTAAACCATCCTTGCATTCCTGGAATGAATCTCACTTGGTTGTGATGTATAATCTTCTTGATGATTTGCTGCATTCTATTTGCCAGTATTTTATTGAGAGTCTTTGCATCAATGTTCATTAGTGAAACTGGCCTATAGTTCTCCTTTTTGGTTGGGTCTTTCTCTGGTTTTGATATCAGAGTAATACTTTCCTCCAGGAATGATTAAGGGAGGATTGCTTCCTTTTCAACATCATTGAAGAGTTTAAGGAGTATTGGCATCAAATCTTCTCTAGATATCTTGTAGAATTCAGCTGTGAATACATCAGGATATGGGCTTTTATTTGTTGTTAAGTTTTTAATTACGTTTTCAATTTCAATAACTGATACTGAGTTATTCAAAATTGCTATATCTTCTTGGTAGTTCATATGTTTCTAGAAATCTGTCAATTTCCTCTGTGTTTTCCACTCTATGTGAGTAGAGATTTTCAAAGTAGGTATACATAATCTTTTGAATTTCCATGGGATCTGTAGTAATTTCCCTCTTTTCAGTCCCTATTGCATGAATTTGGGGTTTTTTCTTTCTTTTTCTTGATAAGGTTAACTAGAGGTCTGTCAATTTTTTTTATTCTCTCAAAAAACCAGCTTTTTGATTCATTAATTCTTTGTATTGTTCTTTTAGTTTCAATTGCATTGATATCTGCTCTAATCATTACAATTTCCTCTTTTCTATGAGCTTTGGGTTTAACTTGCTGTTCTTTTTCTAGAAGCTTCAGATGAAGCATTAGGTTGTTTATTTGTGTTCATTCTGTTTTCTTGATATGACAATTTATTGCTATATATTTCCCTCTTAAGATGGCTTTCATTGCATCCCACAGATTATGATATGTTGTTTCTGTATTTTCATTGAATTGTAGGTGTTATGGATTGAGAACTGGTGGTCAACTTAATGCCAGCTGGATTACATCAGCGTGGTGCTGAGTGGAGATGTTTCACCTGAGGAAGGTTGCCAGCATAAATGGAGACATGGAGAAGGAGAGAGCATTGGGAATGTTAAGGCATCATGGTGTTGAGAGGTTGAGATGTTGTGGGTTCCCCTACATGTTGCTGTTTGAGCCGTTAGGTTCTCCTGGAGAAGCTCTGGCCCTTACATCAAGCAGTGCTTCCTGGCTCCGGAGGGGAAGACGTGTGCCACTTGATCTCCAGGATGAACTCACGCTGGCTTCCTGGCATGTACTTGACTATGCTTGTCGTCAGAGGAGTTCGGGGCCTCTATGTCACTGAGGATGGCTGTGGTGCTTTTCAGGACAGCCCTGGTGTTTGTTGTGAGTGTGACTTCTTGGCTCCAGTGTAGAACCCTCAGCCTATCAGCACAGCTCTTTCACCCTGCTGGCATAGCCTTCCTAGTTTCCACTGCTGACCTTTGGGTCTTCCTGGCACGGATCCGTAAAAGACACTGGTGTGAGTCCTTCTTGTGGGCTCTAGACCTCCAGTTGGACTTGTGGTAGGCATTGTCATGAGCTCTGGGTCTTCATCTGGACTCATGTGGGACAATGCTGTGGGATTTAGGTCCTTGACTAAATATTCTATGTCTTTGGTGTTGTGGGTAGATTTCCTGCATTTTCTTGTTTTAACTCTGGGTGACCATCATAAAATAATATAAACTCCATGTCCTGATTCTAATTGTTCTCTGCACCACCCCTGACTACAACAGTAGGTATTCCTTTATTTCTTCTTTAATTTCATCTGTAGCCCACTGGTTGTCCAGAAGGTTGTTATGTAAGTTCCATGTATTTATGCAGGTTTTGCAGTTTCTGTTGCCATTAATTTCCAATTTCAGTGTGCTATGGTCAGATATTACACATGGGATAATTTCAATACCTTTGCATTTACTTAATGTTTAATGGGATAATATATTGTCTATTTTAGAGAATGTCCCATCTGCAGGTGAGAAGAATGTATATTCTTATGTGGTTGTGTGGAACACTCCATAAACATCTACTAAGTCCAATTGCTCACAGGTATGATTAAGTTCTATTGTTTCTTTGCTGACTTTTGGTCTAGTTGATCTATCTCTTTGCGACAATGGGGTATTAAGGTCTCCTGTTATAACTGTGTTCTTGTGTATTTGGTTTTTCATGTCCATTAGTATTTGTCTTATATAGTTGGGTGCTCCTGTGTTTGGTGCATATGTATTTATAATTGTTAGTTCTTCCTCTTGAATTTTTCCACTTACAAGTATGTAGTGACCTTCTTTATCTCTTTTAATCATTTTAGGTTTGAAGTTCACATTGTCTGCAAATAGAATAGTTACCCCTGCTTTTTTCTGGGTTCCTGTTGGATAGAATACTGTTTTCCATCCTTTGACATTTAATCTATGAGTTCCCTTTTGGGTCAGATGTGTTTCTTGTATACAGCATATTATGGGATCCTGTTTCTTGACCCATTCTGTGAACCTATTTCTTTTGATAGCTGAATTGAGGCCATTCACATTTATGGATATAACTGATATGTACTGGCTCGACTTTGCCATGTTATGTTCCAATAGTTTGCTTTCTGCTTTTCCCCCTTATTTAATTGCTTGTCCTACCTGGTGGTTTCTTTCTGTAATTCTGGGGATTGTGGTCATTCCTATTTCTGTATAGTATGTCTTTCAATACTCTTTCTAGGGTTAGTTTGGTAGACATGAATTTCTTCAGTTGTTCTTTGTCATGGAAGTATCTTGTTTGTCCATTAAATTTGAATGAAAGTTTTGCTGGGTACATCAGTCTGGGTTGAAAGTTGTTTTCTTTCAGGGATTGAAATACCTCACTCCAAGCATGTCTTGACTTGAGGGTTTGTGCTGAAAAGTCTGCGGTGATTCTGATGAGCTTTCCTTGATAGGTGTGTTGTGTCTCTTCTCTAACAGTTTTTAGTATTCTGTTTTTATGCTGCATGTCTGGAATCTTAATTATTATATGTCTGGGTATAAATTTATGTTGGTTGTGATTGTTTGGTGTTCTATGTGCCTGATATAGAACATATGATATATGTTCTATATCAGATTTTTTTCCCCATGTTTGGGAAATTTTCTCCTATTACTTCTGTGAATATTCTAGTTATGTCATTTGCATTGACTCCTGCATCTTCACTGATGCCTATTAATCTTATATTGTTTCTCTTGGCATCATCTTGAAGCTTCTGGATTGTAATTTCATGCTGCTTTATTATTTTTAAAAGTTCTATCCTTTCATGATCACTAATTGTGAT
>PVJX010047955.1:0-11670 GCA_004027295.1 Dolichotis patagonum
TCAAGTAGAATAAAATTAGCATGACAATTTTGAGAAATTGCATGACATTTTAATTAAGTCATAATATAATTGCAAAGAAAATGTATTTTTGAACAAAATAATGTTAAAAAATAGAAAGTAGTAATGTTTAGTTTTCTGCTAGAATTGTAATTAAAAGAAAGTTTAAGGATTTCTTCAAAGTATTTATTTTTTCTTTGATTGCTTTTGCAAACATAGTCAAATTATCTTCCCTCAAAATTTCCACTTCATCACTTGCCTATTTCACCTCAGATATATTCCCCATCTCCTCTTCAATTATTCCCAAAATTACCCAGGTTGACTTCAATAAATTATAGTTTTCAAGCTCCTCTACCAATTGGCATCAGATCAAGTTCAGCTAGTGAAACTAATATACAGAAAACATATCAGCTTTTCAAGACCACAAACATGTACTAATTAGAACAAAAAAAGAAAAAATGGTAAGAACAAAAAGACTAAGGATTAGGTTGTCTCTCCTCATTTTCTAGGCTGTGAGAGGCATCTATACCATTAGCTGCCTCCTTTATATGGGTCTAAATCCCACCAGGTAACTTTGACTCCTGTCTCTAGTAGCTTGACTTTCCCTACTTATACCTTCAATTTTTTTGTGCTTATAATTTTTTTCTGATATAAATTGATGAGAGGGAGATAATTTATTGTTCATATTCAATTATTATTCTCTATGATATCTTTATGTATTTTAATTTTTAAATTTTTTTTATCTTTAAAGAGGGTAAAACTAATCATAACAAAAGAGAACAAAACAGATCACAAGACAACAATGCAAGAGACACAGATTTCAAAGCAAGACAATGGGAGATCTTCAACATCTATCATATTGTCTCCTGTTCTCTTCTACATGGTTGTCCATATCCTCACATACAATGAATTCATATAAAACAAAATTGTATAGAACTGATCAGAACAGGATGATGAAGGCATTTTAGGTCTTCAAGAACAGACAATAAGGAAGTCAACAATGGCTGCCACAATGTCTCTCATTCTCCCCAAACTATCTCTCCATACCTTCATGTATGTTGAAATTAAACAAAACAAAACAGACAAAAATCATTCCAAACAAAGAACAATAATAGTACTGCTGGATTTCACATCATGATGCTACGGAATAAGCACTGGGTACCTCAGTGTCTCTTTTGCCTAAAAGCAGCTGTTCATTCCATGCATTATATTATCGATTCTCATAAACTTTTTAGAAGCTCTACACATGCCTGAGTCTCCACCTGTATACCTACCCTTTTTGTATTAGAAGGAAAAGCAAAACAAACCAAGACAAAACAAAACAAATTCCTAGAAAAATATGAAATGAAAAATACATATAAACAACAATAGCTAAGAGCCCAGAACATTGACAATATAGACCTGCAAAACAAGGTGGTATGAGCATAAATACGGATCTTATTTTACATAATGATCTGTAAGAGTTTCTCAGATCACTATACAATAATATGCAAAATTGTTCCAATCCTATGAATGCTAACTATTTTGTTTCAAGAACTTATAGAGTTTGTAGCACAATGATCTTAGCTATTCTAAGTGTGTTTGTATTATTTTAGAAATTTTTTCTTTTCCCTTCTTTTTTCTTTTTCCTCATTTTTCCTGAGACATTGTTTTTTCCCTTTTAAGTAGATTCTTATCCTTTCACTGTAACTATTGAGTTTTTTGTATCTTCTGTACTCTTACCATTTCTTACACTAGAGAGTCTATACGGTATTTACACATGTGAGTTTGATTTATTTCACTTATGAGTAGGGTCTTGAGTTGCATCCATTTACTTATAAATATCTCAATGTGATCATTCTTTATAGCAGAGTAGTGCCCTATTGTATAAAAATACCACATCTATTTTATCCATTCCTCAGTTGATGGGTTTTTAGGTTGCTTCTAAGATCTGGCTATTACAAATTGTGCTGCTATAAACATGGGTGCAAATTTATCACTGTGGTATGATGTTTTCAGTTCTTCTAGGAATATTCCTAGAAGTGGGATAGCTGGGTCAAATGGGGCTTCCAAACCCAGCTTTTTGAGGAATCTCCAGACTGACCTCCACAGTGGTTGAACTATTCCACACTCCCACCAATAGTGCAGAAGAGCACCATTTTCCCCACATCCTCTTCAGCATTTGTTGTTGGTAGTTTTCTTTATACTGGCCATTCTTTCTGGAGTGAGATGGAACCTCAGTGTTGTTCTAATTTGCCATTCTCTAATGAACATTTTTTCATGTATTTATTTGCCATTTGTATTTCTTCATCTGAGAACTGTGTATTCATCTTGGATGCCCATTTTTGAAATGGGTCTTTGAATTTTGGGGGTCTCATTTTTTTTAAGTTCTTTATATATTCGATACAGAAGTCCTTTGTCTGAGGGACTGTTCACTAAGATTTTTTCCCTACTTGTGGGTTTTCTTTTGGCTATGCTGTAGATTTATTTTGACTCGCAAAAACTCTTTAATAGGATGTGATCCCAGTTATTGATTCTGTGAAGTACTTTGCATGCGGTTTGATTCTTGTTTGTGAATTCTCTACCTACCCCTATCTTCAAGATATCTGCCTACTTTGTGTTCCTACAAATTTAGTATTTCTGTTTTAATATTTAGATCTAATATTTAATATTTAGACTTTAGTTTGGTATCTGGTGATAGGCATGGGTCTAGTTTTAGTTTTCGGCATATGGAGAGCCAATTTTTACAGCACCATTTATTGAAGAGTCTATTATTCTTCCAGTCGAAGAGTTTGGCCCCTTTATCAAAAATAAAGTGGCTGAGTATGTTTGTAATTGTAGTTGTACCTTCTAATCTCTTCCATTGATCTTCAGGTCTGTTTTTATACCAGTACCATGCTGATTTTATTACAGTAGCTTTGTAGTATAATTTCTAGTCAGGGATTTGATGCCTCCTGCCTTGCCTTTGTTGCTTAAAATTGCCTTTGCTATTATGGGTCTCTTCTGGTTCCAACTGAATTTTAGGGATGATTTCTCTTGATCTGTGAGGTATGCTACTGGTATTTTGATTGGGATTGCATTAAATCTGCATAACAATTTGGGGGTGAATGGCCATTTTCACAATGTTTGTTCTTCCTATCCATGAACAACAGATGTCTTTCCATTTCCTTTTTCAGAGTATTATACTTTTCCCTGAATAGATATTTTGCTTCTTTTGTTAGATTAATTCCTAAGTATTTCATTTTGTTGGAATATTGTAAAAGATGTGGCTACTCCTATTTCTCTCGCAATGGTTTTGTTGTTAGTGTATAGGAATGCTATTGATTTTTAGAGTGTTGACTTTGTATCCAGCTATATTATGGAATTTATTTATTATATCTAGGAGTTTTTCAATGGAGTTTTGGAGGTCTTCTATATAGAGTATCACGTCATCGGCAAATAATAATAATTTAACTTCTTCTTTTCCTATGCTTACTTCTTTTATTTCTCTCTCTTGTCTAATTGCTCTGGCTAGTATTTCCAGCATTATATTGTATAGGAGTGATGATAATGGACATCCTTGTCTTGTTTCTGATTTTAGGGTAAAAGCTTTCAGTTTTGGCCACTTAATATGATGCTGACCGATGGTTTGTCATAGATAGCTTTTATTATATTGAGGCAAAGACCATGTATTCCAATTTTCTGTAAGGTTTTTATCATGAATAAGTTTCAGACCTTATCAAAAGCTTTTTCTGAATCTATAGAAATGATCATGTGGTTCTTATGTTTGGCTCTATTGATATGGTGGATTACATTTATTGATTTTCATATGTTGAACCATCCCTGCATTCCTGAGGTGAATCCCACTTGGGCATGGTGTATAATCTCTTGGTGATTTGCTGCATTCTGTTTGCCAAAATTGTATTGAGAATTTTTGCATCTATGTTCATTAGGGAGATTGGCCCATAGTTCTCTTTTTTGGCTGGGTCTCTCTCAGATTTTGGTATTAGAGTAATGTTTGCTTCCAGGAATGAGTTAGGGAGAATTGCTTCCCTTTTAATTTCATTGAAGATTTTGAGGACTGTAGGCATTAAGTCTTCTTTGAATTTCTTGCAGAATTCATCAGTGAATCCACCTGGCCTGGGCTTTTCTTTGTTGTTAGGGATTTAATTACATTTTCAATTTCATTAATTGAAATTGGGTTATTCAGCAGTTTTACATCTTCTTGACCCAGCTTTGGTAATTCATATGTATTTAGGAATCTGTCCATTTGTTCTGTGTTATCAAGCCTATGAGAGTAGAGGTTTTCGAAATAGGTGTTGATGATCTTCTGTATTTCCACTGAGTCTGTGATAATTTCACTTTTTTTACTCCTTATTTCATGAATTTGAGTTTTTTCATTGCTTTTTAATAAGGTTGGCTAGGGGCTTATCAATTTTATTTATTCTTTCAAAGAACCAACTCTTTGATTCATTGATCCTTTGTACTATTTTCTTAGTCTCTATTGCATTAATTTGTGCTCTGATCATTATAATTTCCTCCCTTCTTTTGGCTTTGGGCTTGGCTTGCTCTTCTTTTTCTAGATATTTGAGTTGTAGCATCAGGTTGTTTATTTGTGTTCGTTCTGGTTCCTGATGTGGGAACTCAGTGCAATAAATTTTCCTCTCAGGACTGCTTTCATTGCATTCTGCAAGTTCTGGTAATATGCATTTGTATTTTTGTTTGCCTGCAAATATTGTTTAATCTCTTCTGTAATTTTCTCTGTGACTCAATGATTACTCAGGAATGTATTATTCAATTTCCATGTGTTTGTGGGGTTTTGCAGTTTCTTTTGTCATGAATTTTAGTTTCATGGTGCTATGATACCATAACATACTTGGGATAATTTCAGTTATTTTGCATTTACTTAAGCATGTTCTGTGGGCTAGTATATGGTCTATTTCGGAGAAAATTCCATGTTCTGCTAAGAAGAATGTATATTCTGAATTTTTGGGGTGGAACACTCTGTATACATCTATCAAGCCCATTTGTCTGCAGGTGTGATTCAGTTGTGTTATTTCTTTGCTGATTTTTCTGTATAGTTTATCTGTCCTTTTGTGTCAATGGCATGTTAAGGTCTCCTGTTATAATTGTGTTATTGCTTATTTGAATTTTCATTTCTGTTAATATTTGTTTTGTACAGCTGGGTGCCCCAAAATTTGGTACATATATATTTAAGATTCTTATCTCTTCCTCTTGAAGTTTTCCCATAACTAGTATGTAGTGGCCTTTTTTTAATCTCTTTGCATCATTCTTGCTTTGAAGTTCACATTGTCTGCAAACAGAATAGCTACCCCTGCTTTTTGGGGGGGATCCTGTTGCATAGAGTGCTATTTTCCATCCTTTGACTTTCAGTCTATAAGCTTCCTTTTGGGTTAGATGGGTTTCTAACATACAGCGTATGGTTTGATGTTGTTTCTTGTTCCATTGTGGCAGTGTGTTTCTTTTAAACAGTGAACTGAGGCCATTTACATTCATGATTATAACTGATATATATTGGTTTACTTTTGACATGTTATCTTTCTGTTGTTGATTTTTTACCTTTCCACTGTGTTTAATTGTTTACCTTGCTTAGTGGTTTTTTCCTATGTCTGTCTAGAATGTCTTTCAGTATTCTTTGCAGTGTTGTTTTGGTGGTCATGAAGTTCTTCAGCTGTACTTTGTCATAGAAGTATTTTATTTCTCCTTCCATTTTGAAGGACACTTTTGCAGAGTACATCAGTCCGGGTTGGAAGTCATTTCACTTTAGGATACGAAATACTTCACTCCATGCTGTTCTTGACTTCATTTTTGTGTTGAGAAGTCTGCTGTGATTCTGATAGGATTTTCTTTATAGGTGACCTGTCTCTTCTTTCTAGCAGCTTTTAATATTCTGTTCTTATGTTGGATTTCTGGGATGTTGATTATTATATGTCTGGGTGACATTTTATTTTGGTTATGGTTATTTGGAGTTCTATGTGCTTCACTGATCTGTGTTTCAGTTTCCATTCTCATGTTTGGGAAGTTTTCAGCCTCTTGATACCATTTGTGTTGTCACCTTCCTTTTCATTTATCCCTATCAATCTTATGTTATTTTTCTTTGTATCATCCTGCAGTTGTTGAATTGTTATTTCCTGGTTCCTTGTTATTTATAAAAGATATATCCTTTCTTGTTCACTAGCTCCAATCTTGTGTTTGAGGTCTGAAATTCTATCTTCATTTTCAGTGAGCCAGTTTTGCCAACTTTCAGTGGAATTTTTGATTTCCTGTATATCTCTTTGAATCTGCTTCATGCATTCTGTTTTTTCTTATATTCTTCATTCAGAGTTTACATCTTTTTGCATTGATCTTCTAATTTTTTAACTATGTGTTCTTTAGATGTCTTCAGCATTCCTTTCATTACATTTATCATTTCTTCTTTTACCTGGGAGACTATTTCTGCTTTGAGTTCTTTTATAGCTTCCTAGAGTTGTTTCTTTACTTCAGTTGATATCATTTCAGGCATTTCAGGTATATGGTTTACATTTTCTTTCCTTGTCTCCTAGGCTTGCTTGGGTTGGGCTGGATGTTTGAGATTACATTTTCCTCTTTTGTTTTGTCATTTTCCTATATTTCTGGGTTTTGAGCCATATTTCAAGGCTTCCCCCATGGGTTGAGATTCATCTGTCCCACTTTTGACTCCTGGGGCAAACAGCAGGCAACAGTTAGCTGCTTGAAGTTTACTGGGCGTGGCCCAGTTAGGCCAAGGGAGACTCCCATAGACCTCCTGTGATTTCAGATGGGGGGTGTGGTCTTACTGCCTGGGAGCAATGTTCCAAGGCTTCCCCATGTGCTGGGCTTCAACTCACACCAGCTCTGGGCCTGGGACTCAATTCTGGCCCCTGCCTGCTGCTTGGAGTTCACTGGGCATGGCCGATATCTTTATTTATTAATCAAACTAAAATGCTATACTTTGAATATGTTTTAAAACAGAAGTCAACTAATCAGAATTTCAAAAATCTACCATAGTTTACTTACAAATGCAAAAAATTATTAAAATGAGATCTACCACCAGCAGACTCAGGTTTTTTTATTTTAATAGTGTTGAGTAACATTGCTTAGCATATTTGTTGTCTACACTAGTAAAGCAAAGCATATTTATTTATGGATTTATTAATTTAAAATATTTGTCTATATCTTCTCTTTCCTTGTTATCACACACTTACCAGTTTTACTGCATCAGATGAAAATGTATTGTGAAATGAAGAATTGAACCCTTCTTCATGACTTGTGCAGATACAAGTGCTTTGAAGGGTTTTGAGGAAAGGAATGTAATTTTCTTAGTGTGGCGAGCTGCTCTGAAATATTTTAACATATTCAATATTTAAGGAGCTCCAGCTCAAAATGAGTCAGACACATTGAAATGTGACTTAAGTGCACATTAAACTCTGAAAAGCACTGAAATATAGGTTTTGCTTGTAATTAATGAAGCAAAAAGAGTATAAATATTATGTGGTAATTACATTGGTGTATGGAAAAACTAAGGAAGCTCATGATTTATATTTTTATGTCAGAAACAAATTTAGAAACACATGTGTTAAAGAGCAATTACTGTTCTATGATTTGTAAATAAAGTCATATATTTAAAACTTGAAGCCTCACTTACTGTTCTTAAAAAGCCATTTCCATCCTTAAATGTCTCAGGAGTGCTTTAGTCTGAATTATTAGAATTTTCCAGTTTGAAAGCATTTACCAAATCTTAAAAGTTTAAACTGTACTTTGCTATATTTATAAGATCAATTATTTTTATGTATTAAATGTGTACATATGAAGTAATTAATAAATTTATCATGACAAATGCAAGGCATATTATGATTGTGTGCCATGAAATGATAAATGACCATTACAATTATGATAAATCATCAAATATATTAACATCAAAATGTACGGTGTGTCCTTTTTTATTAAATGAACTTTCTGCTTTAAAAAGCAATAAGCACTGTTAAAATATTTAAGTATGAACTAGAAATTTTTTTTCTAGTTCTACTAGGAATATTACACAAACTGATCTAAACCCAATAATTTTATGGACCTTTCACAATCTTTTCGATGCCTACCAGTTCCATGTCTTTTCTACTTTCTATCCTCATGTGCAGTGTGTTCAAATCACACTAAACTTTTGATTCTGGGTTCGTAATGTAATCTGTATAATATTCCCCATTTTATCTGATAAAACAGTGTTCCTTTTTCTGTTTCACTCTTGAATGATATAAAGTATTGAATCATGGAAGTCTGCTTTAGCAACAGCTTCCCTGGATGTTTGGTTTGTGCCCTGAATTTCTCTTACAGCTGTTGTTGCACTGTCCTGCATTGACACAAGTGATAAGGAGTGTGGTCTTTATAGAATAGTACCTGTGAGGGAAGAAATAGGATAAAAAGTAAGTATAGTTGGTAAAAATAGGTCTTGGGGGAGAGTGCCTGCTATATCTCAATTTTCTAGTATAACACACAGAACACATCAAATATGTGTTTGTTAAATAAGTGAATAAAGAAATCAATAATAACTTTCAGCTTCAGGACTCTCCACTTTTATGAGTGCAGAATTCTTTATTAATTTTGGGCAGGGTGAAGAAGTGTTAACTGTATGAAGGAATTTTTTTCTGTTTTGTAAATGGCTACTGATAATCTTATAGGCTTATGGTCCAAAGTCAGGTACAGTGGCACACACCTGTAAGCCTGGTACTCAGGTTTGCTGTGAGTTTGAGGCTAGCCTGGTCTAGGAAGTGAGTTCGAGGCCAGCCTGCACTGCATAGTGAAACTCTGTATTAAAAAGATCCCCCATAAATAAATAAATAAATAAATAAATAGCTTACAATCCTATAAAAATGTTTTCTAGAGTTTGATTTGGTATTTCAAGAAAAGTTTCAATTTGTTAAGTATTATAGAAAAGACAGAAAAATAAAATAAGAAACAAAAGTGCCTCGAAGGATGAAAGGACTTGCTCTGCTGGGAAGGGGGATAAGTGGCTGCTCCTGCCTACAGTGATATGGGCATGAATTATCCTCTGGACTAAGGTCTCTGAAGAGGAAGGTGGGCTGCTCACTGGATTGAAGCGCAGCAAGACATCCACCAATCTCAGCCTTCAGACTGCAGGATAATGAAATAGCAGTGTTCTAATTCATATTTCTTGTAAGTTGGTATAAAGTAATGGAAAGTAATGCTAAATATTAAATGCAAAATTATAACTAAAATAAACTATAAATAAAAATACGTTCTGTAGGAATACACATGCAAAAGCAGTTTTTAAAGGTGTTGTTGGTTAATGTACCAACGTGAAGCCTTCAAAAATTAAATGAATGAAATACTTTCGATCTAATAATTTCACGCTCACTTCTTCATTAAGAGACATATGAATTTTGTGAAACATTTTTGTATCATGGAGTTCATTCCATGCCAGATACAGTCAAGATAAATTTTAAACATTTATAATAAATATCTGTGGGAACAGAATTATATAGGCAGTCCAATAGATTCATAAAAAAGGACACACATAAATTCATAAATTGTATTAAACCAGAAGCAACTCTGAAGAATGTACTTGATTATGAATTTACTGTGTCCATTTAAAAAAACTAAACTAATTTTATGTGCATATAAAAGGATATAAAGAGTTTTTTGAATATTTGTGTTGGTATTTGAAACAAAATATTTACTAAGAAAACAGTTGAAACAAGAAAAAATACCATGGAGTCAAAAATGTCTACTAGCATACTCTTAGAGAGAAATAAGACATATTTTCTTTGGAAAAAGAATTTGAATAAAAATGTCTTTGTTTTACTAAACATATATTTAACATATTTCTATAATGAATAACTGTTAGATAGAAATTAATATGCAGAGAGAGAGAGATCAAGCCCTTGAAGAATTCACCACAAAAGATGAAGACATCAACACTGACTGCAGGAAAACCTGAAGACAACCAAAGCCTCAAGTTGGAGATGGGGTAGCCCAGGCTGTGAGTCTGCCTAGAGATAGCCAACAGCTTGAGACTACTCTGGAATTAGTGCCGCCTGCCCCAGTGTGCCCAGATAGACATCAGAAGCTCGGGTGGGTGACCAGAGCATTTGGACCCATTACTTCCCAAGAATTCTTGTGCTCCTGACAGTCCCTTGCTGCATAACTCCTTTCCCTATCCGATCAATACAAGCTAAGCCAAGATACTGGTCATTTATAGGTTCACTGTAGTTCACTGTATGATTTTTCTGTATAAATTACTGTTGATGAAGGGCCTTGGTCCCATCCACTGTTTCGTCTCTTCGGAGATTTGTCTCAATAAATCTTTCCTACTCTGAACTGCCATGGTCCCTGAAATTCATTCTTTGATGTCTGAGACACATGAGCTTGGCACATCTCCTAATAGGTTGGGAATTGTTTCCCCATCACACTTCTTCTATGACTCTAATCTAGAGTTCTAGTGAGCTAATTTTATTAGAGTTTGACAGACAAACAGAAGCATTAGGTGACAAACAGGGAACTGAGGAAGGCAGTTATGAAGCCCTTACATCTGCAGTCGGTAAGCTGAAGACCTAGGAGCATGAGTGGTGTAGTCGACGGATTTCAAATTGAAAGCTGGCAGAATTGAGACCCTGGAAGAGACAATGCTCCAGTGTGTATGGAATCAGCTATCCCAGCTCAAAGCAGTCAGCCAGGCGACATTTTTTTCCTATTTTCAGGACAGGTCACATCTTTTTACCTTAAGATTTTATTTCAAATTATTTTATTATTTCTGATAACATCCTTTTTAATTTTGTTTTTATATTTTCATAAGTGTTCTTAATTTTTCAACTTTATTTTAAAACATTTTTATTTAATTCAGGAAGCTTTTTTCTAAGAATTTTAACTGGTGGCCTGTTCTGTCATAAAATTTATTATTTGATAAATTTATGCATTAAAATTAGTACATGTTGTACATTTAACATATGCACATGATACATATCTAATTATGAATTTAAGGTTAAAAACCTACCCAGAAAATGTGGGAAATATAATGATGTGAGAAGAATTTTATTTTTATCAATTTTGAATAAAATACATGTGAATAAAATATATGTGAATTATGATTTTATGAAAGAGAAATCATATTTTAACAACTATTTCACTTACAAGGATATATTTCATAAATATTGTGATCATAAGTTATAAAGAAGGAATTTGGATGATTTCAAAAAAATTAAAACTTCCAATCTAGGACAGAGAATCAACAGCAATAATTTTTGATGTATTGAAAAAATAATGTCTGTGCTCCATTTGAGTCTAAAATACAAAATCAAAATTTGAAATATAGCACTCAACTCTCTAGAATCTATTTTCTCAAGTATACTCTGATACATGCATTATTTTTCATACTTTGTCAGTAATTGAAGTTTTGCCAAACAGTAACAAAAAAACTTGGGAAGATCTGCAAACATAGGCTTAGTAAACACATTATAGAGAAAACGGGTTTCTGAGAGTGAATGACACTATGACTGCATTTCCATTTCCAAACGTTCTTACAGACTTACTGATGTCACTTCTTGTTACCTATTCTCGGATGAGCCAGTTGATGTTCCAAACCCAAGTGAATGTTTTCTCCCTTTGAAGAAAAACCAGAGAAGAAAATAATCTATTTAACGTCAACAACTTTACAATTTTGAAGAAAACTGGAATGTCAGGGTGTCA
>PVJX010047956.1:0-11621 GCA_004027295.1 Dolichotis patagonum
TCAGCTACCAAACAACAAGTTTTATCCTTCCTGGGTTTAATAAATTTCTTTTGCCTCCGGATCCCTATCTTTGCTATGCTAGCCCAACCTCTTTACAAAGTATCCAAAGTTTCTCTATCAGAGACTCGTGACCCCACTACTCCTACATACTTCTCATTTTCCTTTTAAGAGCCCCAACCTTCACTTTCCCAAACCCAAAACAACCTTTCATTCTATACACTACCTCTCAAGATCATAATGCTGTGGGAGTTTTAGAACACCAAAAGAGATCTTCCTTCCAAGCACTAGCATACCTCTCCAAACAATTAGACAGCACAGCATGTGGCTGGCCTCCCTGCCTTTGGGTCAGCAGCCACATGAACACAAGAAGCCAAAAAGTTCACCTTAGGTCAATCAATTACAGTCTATTCACCCTATTGCTTCAATGACCATATTTCATACAAAACACGCTCTGCCTTAATGACTCCTTCATGTCTATAATAAGTTCACTTAATACTCATACAAGATCCCTCAATCACTATGTCCACTATGAACAACCCCCTCAACCCAGCCACCTTACTCTCCACCTCTAATGAGATCCCTCACCATGATTGCACTGAGGTCTTAGAGACGACCCCTACCCCTTTGCCTCACATTAATAGCATTCCTCCCTCTACAGCCCCCAATACACGGTTCATCAATGGCAGCTCAACCAACATAGATACTCAAAAGAGGACAGGATATGCTATAGTTAATGATTCTAAGGTAATGGAGGCAAGTCCACTGCCCCCTGGGACATCTTCACAACAGGCAGAACTTATCACCCTCACGTGAGCCCTTACACTGGCCAAAGACAAGATCATAAATATCTGCACTAACTCGAAATATGCATTCAGTATCCTTCATTCCCATGCTGCCATCTGGCAGGAAAGGAGTCTAATCAATACTCAAGGAACTCCCTTCACTAATGCATCCCTCATTCTCAAATGACTAGAAGCAGCACAACTTCCAAAACAGATAGCGGTCATTCACTGCAAGAGACACCAAACACCATCAGATCCTATTTCTCAGGGTAATGCCTTCATTGACACACAGGCCAAATTAGTTACACAACAGCCATGACCCTCTCATCTTCTTCCTCTTATCCCAAACATCTTGCCCCCACCTCAATATTCACCCACACAACTACAACTAATTCACAAACCTACCTATAATCAAAACACTAGGAGTGGATCTTCCAGAGATCAAAACTTCTCATCCCAGATCATCAGGCCATAAACATAATCACTAACTTACACAACTGTTTTCACGTGGGCACTGAAGCTTTAGACAAACTTGTAACTCCAGTCATTACTCATCCTTTCCTATAATGTATTATTCAAGTCTCTCACAGCTGTCATCTTTGCACCAAAACTTCTCCTCAGAGACACCAACCCCCACCTCCTTCCCCACCCACCAATTTTGGGGGCACATTCCAGGTGAAGACTGGCAGATAGACTTCACACACATGCCAAAACACAAAACCTTTAGATGTCTCCTCACCTTTGTCTGCACTTTCTTGGGATGGACAGAGGTCTTTCCCACAGCCAGAGAGACTGCAGACATAGTTGCCAAGATTCTTATGTAAGAGATCATTCTTCGATTTGGCTTACTTCAAACAATGTACTCAGACAATGGCCCAGTTTTCATTTTGCAGATTACTCAATAAGTATCCTGGAGTCTGAACACCATTTGTTACTTACACATACCATATCACCCACAGTCCTCAGGAAAAGTAGAGAAGGCAAATGGCTTGTTAAAGACATACCTCACCAAATTCAGTCTCAAGCCATATCTACCCTGGCCTCAACTCCTTCCTTTGGCCCTAACTCAACTGAGACCACTTCCTCAAGTGCCACTTTCCTAAGTCCATTTGAGCTCATATACAGTAGACCCTTCTTGATTCACAACTTACCTACTTCACAAAATCTTCCCATCACCAACTATATCCCAATCCTTTCCTCTCTTAGACATCTTTTCCAATAGCATGCTGATCTATGTCTTCCACAACCAATATATACTCAAGCCCCAGAACCTCCCATAACTCTTGGAGCCTAATATATCCCAAACCTTCTAAGCCCACAGGACTACAACCCAGGTGGATGGGACCTACTTGGTCCTCCTCATGACACCAACAGCAATCAAGGTCACTGGCCTTTCTTCCTGGTTCCACATCACCAGGCCAAATGCTCTCCTGACAATCCAGACACTGATAATGCCAAGTTCTCACCCCCAGAGTAGTCATCATATCTTCTGTATCCCACCCATCTTCGCCTTACCAAAAAATCTTCTAAGCTTGTCCATGTATTACGATCCCATTTGGTTTCTGATCCTCTATCTCCTATTAGTTGTTTTCTTTGCTGTTGGATTCTGAGCTATCTTCCTAGAAGACTTCCAAACCCCACATAAAGTTGCTTTTATGTTTTTCTACAGGTGATAGTCCTGAATTTCTCCACTGCCAACTGTTTCTTAAGCAACTTTTCTGAGTCCACTATGAGGTCCTTATAATCAGGGCCTTCATTGCATGCACCATAACACTGTCACTGCTCTCCCCAGTTCTGATTTACAACTGTCATCTCACAAAACAAGGGGGATTAGCCAGTCACTGCCACACCATTGTGACCCAGAAAAACTGGACCTCAGGCACCCTTACACTTGATGTTGATTGGTGCTCCCTATATTCTATCGTAGACACTAACGGCAAGGCTCTGTGTCCAGTCAGGGGTCCATCATTCTACTTGTACCTGGAAAACCTCAACAGTCCACCTTTCTATGATGTGGTATCCTATCATTGTCCCTGTTGGGGCTGTGAGTCAGTAGGATTAAAACCAGGGTTCCATTTTTGGACAGCCATGATAACTACAGTTAAATAAACATGTCCCTTAACATGACCCACAATATAAGGGCTTTTTTTACCCTACATTTCACCGTTCTTCACCCACAAACTTTTCTGTTCCTTTCAAAGAGTCAAACATAAGGATTCCAGACCTATGCTATCTCTATTAACATAAGGATGTTTCTGGCCCTCCACAAGGGATTACTTCCTAATATTCATTCAACCTCTCTCTCACTCTCTCGCTCTCGCTCTCGCTCTCACTCTTGCTTTCTCTCTCTCAGTCTTCCTTTTTTCTATGGGCAGAGAGCACTCACTAGTCTTCCATCAACATGGCAGGGCTCCTGCACTCCAATGGTTTTAGCACCACAAGTCACACTTCACAGTAGAGCTCAAATTATAGGTTAACAAACTTCATCTGTATCATCACACCACCAAAATATCATAGGGCAACATTAATTGCTCCAATTCTAACAAGTATAGGTCTCTTCTCAGCTGTTGGTATGGGCACCAGAGGTATTGGGTATTGGGAGGTATTTTATACCCAATTGTATTTTGAACTAAAGACAAGTATTTACAGTGTCTCTAAGTCTGTTGATCTCCAAGATCAAAGCAACTTACTCGCCACCGTAGTCCTCCAAACCACCAAGCCTTTGACATCCTGACAGCTGAAAAAGGTGGCACCTGTGCCACGTTAGGAGAAGAATTCTGCTACTTTGTAAATCAGTCATGAATTGCAAAAAAAAATGAGGTTTTAAAGAATACTTCAAGACCTTGTTGCCAACTTTTATACAAAGAATAGTCAATATGTCTTCTTGTTCTTCTTGGTGGCCCACCTTAGACTCCTGGGCCCTATGTAATCCTCCTCATTTTAGGTCTTTTCACCCTATGTCTTTAAACTTTTTTGAAGACTTCTTCAATCCAGGATATGGGTCCTTACCACCAGACAGCTTCGAATCCTGGCCGACACCTCAGGCACCAACTTCTATATGGGTGTCAACCATCATCCCAGCAATCACACCAGCCACTACCATGACTGCCGTGATGCGCACAGTCAGCAGGAATCAGTCCAGGAGAGTCCTTGCTCTCTAACAGCCAAAAGACAGGAATGATGGATTCCGCCCATATGAAACTGGCAGGCCCAACATGGTGCCTACCCAACATGGCACTGGTCCCTAAAATGACAGCGTGTCCCTCCACTACTTATTTCTGTGTTCTTCTTCCAAGCCTGAATTGGACTTTCTGTTTTTAGCACATGTGCCAGTGTCTCCCCCATCAGCTATCAACACATCATTCTGCCTGCCCCTTCAAACTCCACTCCCTGTCAAACCTAATAAAAACCTGACAGCTTCTTTGTCTGCCTCAGAGGGATCTTGCACTCTTCTGTAGCCCTCCTGTGCCTGCAATAAAGGCTTTTTTCCTTTTCTGCCTTTGTTTCTCTCCTGCACCAAAAACTAAACAGCACACATACACACAAAATCTATCAATGGGGCTCATCTGTGTTTTATAAATCCTCAGTACTTCAAGGGCAAGAACACAATCAAGACCAAAAATTTTCCTAGGATGAGTCACCAATCCTTAAAATACGTCTGCAAAGACAAAAACTATTGTTGACCAAGGTTACGTAAAGCAGGTCTGCAGGCTTACATGGTCTTCACTAGCTACAGGCTTCTGTAATTTCCTGCAATAAGTCATACCTTGTGCTGTGCTGGGTTCCCTCTCTCTTGCTCTCCGCTTCATGTAGGGCTGGTCCTCAAAACACTAGGATCTATTCATTCCAAAGAACCACAAGAAACCTAGCTCCCTTGGCTTCTTGCTCTGGTAACCACTCTTGTGGGTGGGATCCCCCAGTGTATTTCTTCACTCTCTCTGCCTCACCAGCAGACACGTTCAGTTCCCATGAGCACTGGACATCACTTACCTACTGTCTGAGCCCTGGGGCGTGGCTGCCCTCTGCACCAGTCTAGGTCTTTCAGCCAGACTTGGCCTGGCTCCCTCTGCCCTTCCTAGGCTTAGAAAATCTGCTTCGGCTGTCTCTTCTCTTATCTCGAGTTCCCACAGCCCACTTTCCCCAGGACCTCTGGCCTAGGACAGGTCCTCTCTGCCCCCTGCCCAACCCCATCCCTGCCTGGGCCGTCCACTCTCAGGATCCCACCCAGCCTTTTTCTCCCCCAAACACTCCCACTCTGTCTGGAGCTGCCTGCCCTCAGAATGGCTCAGCTGCCTCTCACAACCCTAGGCCCTTTGGGTCCTCTCAGCCCACCCCAATGCACATCTCTTCATCAGGTCTCATATTTCTTTGCCCAGAATAGTGCTTTTCCAGCCCACCAGGGCTCTCCCATGGGCATGCCAGGTCCCTGCACTGGATGTCATCAGATTTCTTCCAAAATCCTGTCTCCCTTCTGTCCCACCTTAGGTCACTCCACTCTGCCAGTGTTCCCCATCGTATGGCTTCAAGTGCCTTTCTGCCCACTCCCCTCCCTCTGGGCTTCCCTAGTCCCTCCTCTGTCCTCCTCCCTAAGCTTCAGTTCAGTTCCTCTCTCCCTCTGCTCCTCTTCCAGTCCCACCATTCACCTGAGCTTCCCATAGTCCAGGTTCAGTTCTCTCCACCCCTGCTTGGATCTCCTCCCCTCCAGCTTGCTCGTGTCCTTCTGTGTCTCCTTGGTCCTTTCCACCAGATCTCGGCTCCCTGTGTTTCTCATGGGTGTCCCACACACTAGGCTCACGCCTCTCTGCCCCTCTTCATGTCCCTTCCTGTCCCCTTTATTTCTCTTTGCTTCTCTCAATCCAGTTACTAGCCCCACATTCCAGGCTTGACTCCCATTGCACTCCTCCTTGGGTCCCTCTGTGTCTCCTCCATCCTTTCTGTGAGGCCAGGTCCCTCTGTTTCTCCTGGGCATATTCCATCCATCAAGGCGTCCCACACACTGGGCTCCTTCTATCAGCCCCTCTTTGTCCTCCCTCTCCTGGTTCCTGTTTGTGCCTCTTGTGTCTTCCCATTCCTCCCTTCCAGGGCTCCAGAATGTCAGGGGTCCCTGCAGTCCCTTCCCCTGACTCTTGGTGGAGCTCGTTCTCATTCAACTCAACCCTAGGCTGTGCAAGTGCCCTGTCCCCCACATTCTGCCTAGAACATAGCCTTGTTGAAAAAAAAGATTTTCCCTCTGAGAAATGGGGAGAGGAATGTGGTATCTTACTCCATGTGTTTCTTTTTTATGGATGAAGGTTGGAATCCTCCACCCAATGGATAGCCTTTTCTGTTTTTTGTATATATATGTACTCACCATTTGTCCATTACTCTTTTGATATGTGGGCTTTTCCTGTGCAAGAGAGAAGTCTTTGGACTATGAATAAACCAGCATTGTGTGATGAGTGACCCACGTTTTCTTCAGTGTCTCTTGAGCTTTTGTTCCTGTTTCTGCCAGGATTTTTACATGAATTTTTTTTTAAGAAGCCAAATGTTTTCATTAGTTCATGGCAAATTCAAAAGGCCTTTTTTTCTGATCTTTTAACAAAATTGTTCAAATTTCTTGTGGTATTAATTCTGACCTTTAATCTGGGACCAGTAGACCTTCAACCTTTTGAATAATCCATTTGGTCCTTATTACCAGAGCCCATCATCTTTCCTCATAGGATAATGAAAGATGTCAAGGCATCTGAAACTTGGGCACTGAGGCTAGGGATCAGATGGGGAGGTACATGAGTTGCTTTCTGGGGCTCAGTCGACACTTGTTGCTTTGGAGAAAGGTGAGACCCAGCAGTCACTGTTTGTGGGAGAATTAAGGAATAGACTGTGTATGCCTCTCATTTCAATTGAGAGGGTTGCTTGCAAGTAACCAGTTCACATTTTATGAAAATGGAAAGACAGTGTCCTGGGAATCAGCTTGTCACTGTCACTGGAAAACCTGGGTCATTTGCTAGGGTCAGTCCAGTGTTTGCCTGTCCAGAAGTGTCATTGCTGGGGTTACATGTACACAGTGCTAACTAGCCAAGGGACCCATGCTTGTGTTGGTTAGAAGTAGTGTGGTGCGTGAGAGACTCTTTTGGGGGGCATTTTTAAGACATCCTAGGCTTGATAGTCTCACTCAGCTTTCAAGGATAAAGGTGGTTTTTTGGTTAATGACTGGCTGTCCATATTACACTCCCACACCACCCTGAAAAACACACCCACGTATGGAGGTTTGGATCCTCAAAGCAGCAACATTTTGAAGTGGTGAGGTAGCTGAGACATGGGGTATCACCTCCTGTCTGTATAACAGGGTGGTGCGCTGGGATTTGGATCCTGTTGGGGCCGGGTATCACAGCAATAGGTTGCTTCTCAGGCCTTGGTGAGGTAGACACCATGGTGGATACTACAGCATTGCCAAGCAAAAATTTAAACCAATAATCAAAAGACCCGAACAGACTGGTTTTCTTAAAAAAAAAACTTTTTTGTTATTTTAAAGAGGGTAAAACAAAACATAGCAAAACAGAACAAGGCAGATCAGAAGAAAACAATGCAAGTGACACAGATTTCAAAGCAAGACAACAGGAGATCTACAGTGGCTACCATAATGTCTTTTGTTTTCTTCTAAATAGTTGTATCTATCTTCACACAAGATGAATTCATATAAAACAAAATAGTGTAAAACTGATCAGAACGGACTAATGAATGCATTACAGGCCTTCAAAACCAGATAATAGGAAAATCAACAATGGCTGCCATAATATCTCTAGTTCTCTTCAAAATAGCTGTCCATACCTTCATGTATGTTGAAATCAAACAATACAAAACAGACTAAAAGCACTCTGAACAAAAAATAAAAGCATTACTAGATTTCACAGCATGATGATACAGAATCCAGCAATGGATACCATAATGTCTCTTTTTCTTCAAAGTAGCTGTTCATTTCATCACGCATATTATAATCGATTCATGTAAACTGTTTAGGAGAAATTCTAGGCAGGTATAAGCCTCTACATGTATACCTATTTTTTGTGTATTAGAGAGAAAAACAAAACAAAACAGATTACTAGAAAAACAAGAAACAAAAAAGACAAATAAATAACAGTAGCAAAGAACCCAAAACAGTGATGATATAGGCCTTCAAAACAAGGTGGTAGGAACATAATTAAGGTTGTTATTTTACATATTGATCTTCAAAAGAGTTCCTCAGATCATCAGACAAAAACATGCAAAATTGTTCCAATCTTGTGAATGTTAACTGTTTTGTTCCAAGAACTTATAGAATTTGTAGCACAATCATCTTAGTTATCCTAAGTGTGCTTATACAAATTTAGATATTTTTTCTTTTCCTTTTCTTTTACTTTTCCTCCTTTTCCCTGAGATATTATTTTTTCCCTTTTGAGAAGATTCTTACTCTTTCACTGTATTTATTGAGGATTTTGTATCTTATGTACTCTTACCATTTCTTACACTAAGAAGACAACATGGTACTTACACATTTGAGTTTGATTTATTCACTTATGAGTATGATTTCAAGTTACATCCATTTACTTATAAGTATCTCAATGTGATCATTCTTTATAGCTGAGTAGTACTCCATTGTATAAAAGTACCACATCTTGTTTATCCATTCCTCAGTTAATGGGCATTTAGGTTGTTTCCAAGATCTGGCTATAACAAATTGTGCTGCTATAAACATGGGTGCACATATATCACTGTGATATGATGTTTTCAGTTCTTCTGGGAATATGCCTAGAAGTGGAATAGCTGGGTCTAATGGGACTTCCAATCCCAGCTTTTTGAGAAACCTCCAGACTGGCCTCCACAGTGGTTGCACCAGTCTACACTCCCACCAACAGTGCAGAAGAGTTCCTTTTCCCCGCAGCCTTTCCAGCATTTGTTATGGGTAGTTTTCTTTAGCCTGGCCATTCTTTCTGGAGTGAGATGGTATCTCAGTGTGATTTTAGTTTGCATTTCTCTAATGACCAATGATGCTGAACATTTTTTCATGTATTTATTTGCCATTTGTATTTCTTTATCTGAGAACTGTATATTCATCTCAGATGCCCATTTTTGGACTGGGTCTTTGAATTTTGGGGGTCTGATTTTTTTAATTCTTTATATGCTCTAGACAGAAGTCCTTTGTCTGAGCAACAGCTGATTAAGATTTTTTCAAAATTCATGGGTTTCTTTTTTACTCTGTTGGAGATTTTTTTTGACATGCAAAAACTTTTTAATAAGACAAGATCCCAGTTGTTGATTCTGGGAACTATTTCCCATGTGGTTTGATATTTTTTTTTCATGAATTCTCTACCTACTCCTATGTCTTCAAGATTTCTACCTATTTTTGTCTTCCAGCGATTTAGTGTTTCTGTTTTAATATTTAGATTTTTGATCCATTTTGACTTTAGTATACGATGATAGGCATGGGTCTATTTGTAGTTTTCGGCATATGGAGTGCCAGTTTTTCCAGCATCACTTATTAAAGAGACTATCTTTCTTCCAGTGAATGTGTTTGGCCCCTTTATCAAAGATAAGGTAGCTGAGCGTGTTTGTAGTTGTATCTTCTAATCTATTCCATTGATCTTCAGATCTGTTTTTATTCCTGTACCATGCTGATTTTATTACAGTAGCTTTGTAGTATAACTTCAAGTCAGGGATTGTGATGCCTTCTGCCTTGCCTTTGTTGCTCAGAATTACCTTTGCTATTCTAGGTCTTTTCTGATTCCAGATGAATTTTAGGAATGATTTCTTTAGATCTGTGAGGCATGCTAGTGGTATTTTAATTGGAATTGCATTAAATCTGTATAACAATTTTGGGAGAATGGCCATTTCCACAATATTTATTCTTCCTGACAGTGAACAAGTAATGTATTTCCATTTTCTGAGGTCCTCTTTGATTTCTTTTTTCAAGGTATTAAATTTTCCCTGAATAGATCTTTTACTTCTTTTGTTAGATTGATTTTTTTTGGATGCTATTGTGAAGGGTGTGGCTTCTCTTGTTTCTCACTCAGTGAGTTTGTTGTTTGTGTATAAGAATGCTATTGATTTTTGAGTGTTGACTTTGTATTCAGCTACATTACTGAATTTAATTATTATATCTAGAAGTCTCTCAATGGAGTTTTGGGGGTCTTTTATGTAGAGTATCATGTCATCTGCAAATAATGATAATTTAACTTCTTTTCCTGTCCTTACTGCTTTTATTTCTCTCTCTTGTCTAATTACTCTGACTAGCATTTCTAGCACTATACTGAATAGGAGTGGTGATAATGGACATCCTTGTCTTGCTCCTGATTTTAAAGTAAAGGTTTTCAGTTTTTGGCCATTTAATATGATGATGGCTGTTAGTTTGTTATAGATGGTTTTTTTTTTATCATATTGAGGTAAAGGCCATCTATTCCAATTTTCTGTAGGGCTCTTATCATAAATGAATGTTGGACCTTATAAAAAGCTTTTTCTGCATCTATAGAAATGATCATGTGATTCTTATTATTGGCTCTATTGATATGGTGGATTACAATTATTGATATGTGTATATTGAATCATCTCTGAATCCCTGGGATCAATCCCACTTGGTCATGGTGTATAATCTTCTTGATGACTTGCTGCATTCTGTTTGCCACTATTTTATTGAGAATTTTTGCATCTATGTTCATTATGGAGATTGGCCTGTAGTTCTCTTTTTTGATTAGATCTTTCTCAGTTTTGGTATTAGAGTAATACTTGCTTCCAGGAATGAGTTATGGAGAATTGCTTCTCTTTCAATTTCAATGAGAAGTGTCAGCATTAAATCTTCTTTGAATTTCTTGTAGAATTCTTCAGTGAATCCATCAGAACCGGGCTTTTCTTTGTTGGTAAGGTTTTAGTTACATTTTCAATTTCATTAATTGAAATTGGGTTATTCAGCAGTTTTACATCTTCTTGATCCAGTTTTGGTAATTCATATGTTTCTAGGAATCTGTCCATTTCTTCTGTGTTATCAAGCTTATGAGTGTAAAGGTTTTTTGAAATAGGTATTAATGATCTTTTGTATTTCCACAGGGTCTGTAGTGATTTCTCACTTTTTATTCCTTATTGCATGAATTTGAGTTTTTTCTTTCCTATTTTTAATAAGGTTGGCTAGGGGCTTGTCAATTTTATTTATTCTTTCAAAGAACCAACTCTTTGATTCACTGATTCTTTGTATTGTTTTCTTAGTCTCTATTGCATTGATTTCCACTCTGATCTTTATAATTTCCTCCCTTCTTTTGGCTTTGGGCTTGACTTGCTTTTCTTTTTCTAGATGTTTGAGGTGTAGTACCAGGTTGTTTATTTGCGATTGTTCTGTTTTCCTGATGTGGGAATTCACTGCAATACATTTTCTTCTAAGGACTGCTTTCATTGCATCCCACAGATTCCAGTGGTATTTGTATTTTAATTTGCTTGTAGATATTGTTTAATTTCTTCTTTAATTTCCTCTGTGACCCGCTGATTTCTCAGGAGTTTATTATTCAATTTCTATGTGTTTGTGGGGGTTTTGCAGTTTCTTTTGTCATTAATTTCTAGTTTCATGGTGCTATGATTCAATAACATGCATGGGATAATTTCAATTCTTTTGCATTTAATTAAACATGTTCTGTGGGCTAGTATATGGTTTATTTTAGAGAATGTCCATGTGCTGCTGAGAAGAATGTATATTCTGATGTCTGATGGAACACTCAGTATACATCCACCAAGTCCATTTGTTCACAGGTGTGATTCAGTTCTGTTATTTCTTTGATGATTTTCTGTCTAGTTGATCTGTCCCTTTGTGTCAATGGTGTGTTAAGGTCTCCTGTTATAATTGTG
>PVJX010047957.1:0-11659 GCA_004027295.1 Dolichotis patagonum
GTGAATGTTTAAATTAAAAAACTATTGTAATGGGCTAGGAGTTTAGCTCAGTGGCACAAGCACCTGCCTGGCAGGTGTGAGGTCATGATTTTGATCCCCAGAACAACAAAAAAAATTACAAAAATTAAAAATTACCAAAAAAGACACATTGCTATTAGTCCAACAGGTAGAACTTGCAAGAAGGTGATTTTTTTTTTGTTTTCTTGAGACAGGGTATTGCTGTATAGTAGTTTAGACTCATTTTGAACTCACTATGTGGCGCAGGCTGGCCTCTAACTTGCAGTCCTGCCTCAGCTTCCCAAGTCCTGGGATTATAGGCATGTGCCACCATGCCCACAGTGAAATGGGCTGGGCTCTCTGAACCTAGAGTGTTTGACAGAAGGCAGACATTATGTAGATATGCAGCAGAAGGGCTTCCTGCAGGAAGAAAGTAGTACCACTTTTTCACCTGTCTGCTCTTTGCCTGGATTTGTGGTTGGAACGTTCAGTTTCCCAGCTTTTGATCTCACACTTGCTCATCTGGTGATTTTCATAGGTTTTATAAGTAGGCATATTTATCTTTCTTTTGCTTAGATAAAAATAACATGTACACACGTACATACATACATTTTCCTTCCCATGTACTTCAAGCTTTTACCTTGTTCTATTTTCATAAGTGAGTTGGTCCATCAGCTCCATTACTCTTTGACATAATGGCCTCAACTTTCTACCTGTCTCAATTCTTTCACCCTTTTGCTTCCCAAGTACCTACAGTTTAGCCCACCCTTACATCTGAGGGTCTTTCTTTTGCCAAGAAATACCAGATTTGGGGGACATTGCTATGAAATCTCTGCTGGTAGGTAAAGTAAGTAGACCATATAGAATCCCAAGTAACAGAAGGACTTTTCAATCTTGGTCCCATGATCTAATGTGGTACTCTCACTCTTGGGTCACTGGCAAAAGCAGATTGGCAGAAGGTCAAGTGATAGCTCTTGCACTGTCAAGGACAACAAAGAATCAAAAAATAACTTAAGAACAAGAAAAGCACACTTGTTTTTCAAATCCCAGTATAGTCATGGTGAATTTCACTCAGTTTTAGGGTAGTTCAGAAGTACAAATGGTTGGATAGAAGCAAGCACAGTGGGCCAAAGCACAAATTATAAAAATACAAAAGTGGGGATGTGAAGTGCACACTGGGCTTTAAGAAAATTATATGAGAGAATAAATGGGGCAAAAGGTGGAATTGTGAACACAGGTACCAGGGACAGTATTAAGGGATAGGAGAGTCTCAAGTCTGGGTTCCTTTCTTGAATTCACACAAGTTTATGAGTAAAGTGCTATCTTTAGCTACATTCTATAGGTAACAGGTGGAGGCAGTCAATAATTTGATCAAGCATACATGCAATCTGAACCTAGGATACCAAAGTCTGGAGTTTCCATGCCTATGTTTGTAACAGATTGTAAGTATAGTAGGAAAGACAAGGAAGTAAAGGACTAAAGATTGGCAGTAGCTGAGCTAACTACCAATTAACTGTGGTAGCATCAGTCTACATAGTTATATGACTTTCTCTAGCAAGTCTTCTTCCCCAGATGTGAAGGTGGGACAAATTACTCTAGGGATGAGGATGACATGGGAGTAGTGATGATGGTGGTGATGTGACAGGATGGCAAGGAACTGAGAGAAGTGAGAGATCGAGGCCAGTGGTATCAAGAGGTAATCTGCCATCACATTGAGAATGATTAAAGAGGGAAGACCAAGGATTGCCCAATAAAGAAAACCAAGGAACTAAAAGTTTGATGAACACGGGCAAGTTAGGAATCTTGGCGAAAGGTGAAAAAAAAGTAGACTCCCCATTAGCAAGGTGAGGATAGCTCCATGAGACAGAGTGATAGATGCTGAGGAACTTAGCAGCAAATTAATGTGGAAATTGAAGACCAATTATTATGCTATTAATGATGTCACATCCAAGCATAAACTCAGGTGAGGACAATTTAGTTTGGGACTCATGCTTTAGTAGCCAGCATCCTGGGTAAAATTAGCATGGGATTTCAGTGAGCCAGTCAGGTGACAAGTGTAGCAGTAGATTGTGATGGATGAGAATGCTACAACGTAGCGAAGACCTGAATATCAATGGCATGGTTTGGATGAGTGTCCCTCAAAGGCCCGCATGTTAAAGCACAATCTCCAGGGTAGTGCTATTGGGGATGGAGCCTGTGGGAGGTCCTTATGTCAGTAGGGGCAAACCCTTGAAGAGGATTATGGGAGCCCAGTCTCTTCCTATTTGCTGTCTGCCTGCTGAGGTGAGCAATTTCTATGATGCACTGTCTCATCAGAGGCCTGAAGTGATGCACTAATTGCTCTTGGATTGGAACTGTCCAAATTGTAAGCTAAAATAAACCTTTTCCAAGTTTATTATTTTAGGTACTGTCACAGTGACAGACAGCTAACACGACCAGGAACATGGGTGGGTAGGGACAAGAGTCAGAAAAGAAATGGTCTTGAAGGGGTGAAAATTAAGGTAATAAGAGTTTCCAAGAGGGCATCAAAGGAAAAAATGAATAATGATGTGACTGTTCCAAGTTTTGTGCTAATCATTGTAGGAAGTGACCTTCAAAGTGTTAGTTGCATTCCAAAGACCATAGTAGACTGCCCAGAGTCACCCTCTTCTACCCTGCCTCTTCCCCAGAGACAAAGAAAATCTGTTAGGCTTCTGTCTGAGCAATGCATTTTCTTTAATGCTCTATTCCTGCATCTGAAGCACACTGGCTAGCTGCCTAAGCCATTAGGGAATATGGGAAACAGTAAAGTGACAGAGGAATAACTTTGTTTTTATTTTTTATTTTTTGGTACCAAAAATCAAACTCAGCACTGTGCTTGCCAGGCAGGCATTGTGTCTCTGAGTTATATCCCCCAGTTTCAGAACAACTCTTCTAAGGTGTGTTCAGAAAGAATGCTGTATTTGAGGACAATGCCAAAATTCCAGCTCTCTGATCTGTAAACTTTCAGAAACTCTCTTGTGTTTGCTCTGTAAGCAAGAATATCTGAGACCAGGGTTCAGAGTTATTGCTTCCAGATAATACCAGATCAATACTAAATATAGAACATAAGCCTACTGGGCTTAAGCATCAAGAACACATGAAAATAAGCCCTTGTGTTAAACTGTTTAGTTAACCTCTGAAATGAAAATGACTGCTGCAGTTCTAAGTTACAGAACGAGGTCTCTAATGAATTCACCCTATTTTGTTGCCTCCTTCCCCCCCAGATTCTTAACTATTTAACAAACTAAGGAAGAATGAATGGAAAGAAACATGATCAAAGGTTGGGTTACTGATAAAACATTATAAATTATTATTATTTTTTGTACTGGGGATCGAACTTACGACCTTGTGCTTGTCAGGCAGGCACTTATACTGCTGAGCTAAATCCCAGGCCTATAAATTATTTTTGTAATGTCATAACTCTGTGTTAAATCTTTTTTTCAATAAAATAGTTTCACTAATGTTATAAATACTAAATAGCACAAAATTTTTTGAGAATTAGAAAAACAGTTTTCAAGTATCACGAGTCATCCTTGACTACAATTTATTCTTTGTTTAGAAATGTCCATGCTGACTGATCAGCATAATTGAGTATCCAACTTACTGTTAGCAGTAATTTCTTTTCAGACACCTAGGCAACTGTTGTTTGAAATCACTAAATGAAAAAAAAGGTCATTTTCTATCAAATAAGCCAAAAGCAAAGTCATTTTCCCGGTTAGTCTTAGACTTTATTCATAAAAGCTAAAACAAGTAGTTTAAAAGAAAAACATTCAAAGGACTTCTTCTTGTTTCACAGAATTGACCAGTTGTTAAGACACAGAATAAAGGTCCCAGGAGATCAGCAAAAGAGTATACAACCCCTTCATGTGTATTGAACTGAGCAACATACAACCCTGGACAGAGAAGCAGGTCAATCTGGTAACAGTAGACATTGATGTACAATCTATCACAAAAAAAGGGAAATGATTGATCAATCATTACAATTAATACACATGAAACAAAACCTTTTGATTTTGTCATTTTACAAGTGAAATATATTGCCTATTTTCCCAAAGATAACGCATAGGTTGCTTTGACATATAGTCTATATGGGCTTCACAACAAAATCAAAACACCATAGCATGTATGTTAGAAAAGGTACCACACATACCTCTTTTCACTAAAAAGTACTGTTCTGAAGTGGAGAAGCAGGCAAGCTTAATCCCTATAGATGGACCATTAAATTGGTACACACTTTTTGGATGGCAATTCTGATCAAAACTTTAACTGTGCATACCTTTGACTTAGCTTTTCCACTTATAGAAATTTAGTATAAGAACATAAGGATACTATATGTGAGACTAGATAAAACAATCGTAGTTCATCCACAGAGTGCAATGTTACAGAGCTGCTTAAAAATCATGTGAAAAATCTAGATATCCTGACACCTTGCACTGTGTTCAAGTAAAACATAGTACAGAACTTAGTAGCATTTTAACATTAATAGCATTATCCTAACAAAGAACTATATAAGTTATATATGTACAGGAGCATGTAACAGGATACATATCTTCTGGGGAACAGGCTTGTGGAAAAAGGGAGTATTTTCACATTTTGCTTTATATATTGTTGTATATTTAATTTTGTACAATGACCACATACACTGTATTAGTTTTCTAAAATTCATGTAACAAACTCACCCTTTTAAGTGTATAATTTCCTGGTTTTTTAGTATATTCACAAAGTTGTGCAGTCATCAACCACTAATTCCAGTTGTTTTATCACCCCCAAAAGAAACCCTAGGCCTGGTAACAGTCACTATTTTCCCATCTATTTTGCCACTGGGAATCAGTAACCTGCCTTCTGTCTCTTTGCATTTCTCTCTGGAAATTTCATAAAAATGGAACCCTATCATACATACGTGACCTTTCATATCTGCCCTCTTTGTATAATGTCTTCAAGATTCATCCACATTGTAGCATGTACCTGTAATTCAATCTTTTTGATGATATTACTTGTATAAATAAGAAATCTATGAACAGTTCTGATTTTAAAAATATGCAGAAACACACATTACCTTCTGTAAAAATCACTTTATGGAAACTCAAAGACAGATCTAAATCCAGTGTCCACCTTATGTGAGTTTATTTGTGTCTCACCACTCCTAATGCTCTCTTAAATATCTAGTCTCTGAGGACCATTTAAAAGGCTAATCCCTCAGTTACTCGTTTCGTGTATGCCTTTTTGCTAGAATATTATCAGTCACACAGTAGACCTTGTTAGCTCTTTGTCCAGCTACCTTTTATCTTTCCTAACCACCCCCCACCATCATAGCAAACAAAGCAACACAGATACAGGCAAAGTCATAATTTGGAAATTTTGTGGATCTGTTGCCTTTTGACAAGGAACTAGTGCTGGGTGGTTGACTTTAGTACACTAACCATATGCAGAAAATGTCTCCTAAAGGGTAAAATTTTCAGATGCCATCAGTAACTTCACAGGAACTGATACTTTCTATTTTTTATCTTCTGAATAAAAATTAAGAATATTTTCTGAACCAGGCATGGTGGTACATGCCTTTAACTCCAGTTACTCTGGAGGCTGAGGCAGGAGGATGATGAGTTCAAGGCCAGCTTGGGCAACTTACCAAGTTCCTAAGGGAAAAAGAAAGGCTGGAGATGAAGCTGAGTACGCCCTAGGTTTAATCTCTAGTGCCACACACACAAAAAAACAACAACATATTTTGGTCTTCTATCCTTAATATTACCTTATTATCTGAATAAGTCAAAGCTATGTACTATTAATTGATATAAAAATAGCACTTTGCCTTCACAATTGAGGACTCTAAAATATAAATGTAAGATGAGTTTATTTTCTCTTAAAAAGATGGACTGGCCGTTTTCTGGCCACACAATTTTGCTTTGTAATAACCTCAGTAATTGCTAGGGACTACTGTTGGAAGAACAATAAATCAATTGTCATGGTTTGTTTATTTATGGTTTTTTGCTTGTTTGTTTTGAGACAGGGTCTTGCTCTATAATTCAGGCCAGCCTTGAACTCCCTATGTAGTCCAGGCTGGCCTTGAACCTGCAGTGATCCTTCTGCCTAAGCCTTCCAAATGCTGAGATTACAGGTATGCACCACCATACCCAGCACTCAGCTGTCATAGATTTGATCAGCTAAAGAAAACCACATTAATTCCCCATCTCCATATTTTTATTGGGGCAATTCAAATGAAACTTAGTAGTGGATTTTAAATATACACATGCACACATGTACGGGCACTAGTCAATAGAATTTGTGGTAAAAGCACACCATCCTATGTTCCTACATGGATCAGAACCTGTTAATTGATATTCTCCTTCCCTCTGAGGAAGAAAGTGGATTAGGAATTGTGTATAGAATAAATGTATTCCACTAATTAAAGCTTCTTTTGTGGTACTAGGTCTTGACTTCAGGAACTTTGCACCGAGCTCCATCCCCAGCGCTTCTTTTTATATTTTTATTCTGAGGGTCTCACTTTATCACCAAGTAGTCTGCTTAGTTCTGTACAAACCACTTTATAGAAACTCAAAGACAGATCTAAATCCAGTGACCATATTCTGGGCTGAGGTTGAACTTGCAATCCTGTTGCTTCCCTGAGTGTTGAGATTATAGGCGCATGTCACCATTTCCAACTCATTAAAATTTTGGTTTTTGCCCTGGATATAATAAACTTAGATATAGGAACACTGTACCAGCAGCAAACTGTCCATGTAATGGGAGTAAATACTAAGTGTATATGAAATGGAATCCCTTTATGGCATATGAATCCTTCAATTCTTTTTTTCTATCAGATGAACTACACAAGCAGTTTTGGTGTGGTGATTTTCAAAATCACTTTCTAATTAGGTTCCAGAATTCCTGATTTAAGCTGTAGGTATCTGAACCACATATTGGAAAAAACAAGTAGTAATGTAATTCTGCTGAATGTAAAAGACTGCCATTTTAAACTGAATTCAAACACACTTTTTCCCCTCCCATATTTGTTTATTTCCACAAATTCTTAAACTATGCTAGGTATTTTCACCTTGGAATAAAGCAAGACTAAAAGGAATATAATACTACTCTTATATTCAAATAAACTTCACTATACATTTTCACAAAAAAGACATACAAATATGAAAGTCATAACTCATTTATTGAATGAATAGTGTATGCAAGAATACCAATAAAAGGAAACTAATACTACAAACTACAATTTTGAAAATAAAGCCAATATAACAAGAACAAAATATACATAATATGAGAGGAATGTTTGATTTTTGACCCATGACGCATTCCTTATCTTTACAATTAATCTAAATGTCTGTTAAAACAAACTACACCTTGGTATAACCTCAGTGCTTTTTAAAAAAGCAACAACACTCTAGAACACTTTTTCCTTTGCTTCGAGATATTTGAGATTCACGCATTTGTTCAAGTACATAGATTCTGATTCAATAGTATATTGATAAATCTTGTTACTCTCTTAATATCTTGAGTAGCATGTCATTCTGAGCAAGTACTATCTGAAATTCTAAAATTGCTGATCCTTGAAATAAAATTTATTTCAGTTGTGGGTTTTTAATAAATTGAGATGAATGTAAAAATCCCCCCTCCCCTCCCCCCAGGAACAAACAGTTCTTATTAAAGTATAGAAACTCAAGTCTATCTTTCTACTCTAAAGAACATTTCTTACTAACATTTCTGGTAAGGCAATAAATGCTCCAGAATAATCTTCAATATATGCTTGCAAAGATTACACTGTTTAATAACAACAACAACAACAACAACAACAACAAAACAAAAAGGAAAAAAAACAAAGGAAAGAAAGAAAAGACACTTCAAAAGTTTAGGCTAAAATATGCATAAAAGACAGTAATGGCAATATTTTTTGGAAATGATGTAAATGTCATATACTTATCAAATAATGTCATGCTTATTAAAACTACAGTTAAGGACTTAAGAGATGTACAGTAAATACACTGCTGAGGTCCATTTATCTAAATATTAATACCACAATGTAATTACTACCCAGATGATGATGATACTACTTGGGAACATAAGTTCTGTACAATTTTTACATTGTAAGGCACTTTTACTCAGCATGTGATGAAAAATGGGTAATCAAAATATTGTAGGCTTACAACCAAGGATGATTTTTCATGTGACTTCAATTCATATTTCAACTAACAAACGATTATTCAGCCAATCAAACCACAGTGAAAACAACAGGTAGTCAGCCACTTATCTAGCCAACCAAAAGGTAAAGTGCTATTCTGGTTGCTAGTGGCAGGGAAAGAGCTGAAGAAACGCATACACAGTCAGGTATTTTACTACACAACAAATTTATCAACTGACAGCTGTAGTATTGGAAGTCCATTATATAATTATTGACTGGCCATGATTACCCCTGGCACCTTCTATTTTTCCTAAAAAAATGCATTACAGTAGTTGTCCAAAAGTTAAGGAGTTCTGTTTCTCCATGGGTAAGTGCTATGGCACACAATGTAAGAATGACCTAGACACAGTGATTTAAGATTTAAGAAAAAATGGTTTTCAAGCTGTTGCAGAGAAATAACGTACAGATCCTTTGGAAAAAGTCACATAGCTTGGTAAACAAACATTTAGATCTGTCCTTGCACTTCAAGTCATGAATTCTGAAAATTAATCACATACACATGATGGCATATTAAAAGCAAAAAGAGAAAACACAAAAGGCAATCCACTACTGAAGACAGTTTCCTTCTAAAAATAACAATAAAGATGGTTAAAATAAAGCAAGCATTTAGTCCCTTGATTGAAGTAAATGTGTGAATACACACTTGACAAACGTGTTCTTAAGGGACTAGCAGTTAAAAAATTCAGTCACTAAGCACAGTGTAATTTTCCACCTATTACATTTAAAAATGCTGTTCTATCAGCTGCAGAATATCTCAATGTAGTCAAGTTAACATGATTTTTTTATTTCCCACTTTGCTTTATTGTGGTAGGTTAACTAATAATTCAGAAATCCAAATCCGTATCCTTGGTATTGAGGTGCTATGGTAGTATTAGGCAGACCACAACTAAAGCTTTTTGGTTTTGCCATAAAGAAATACATAAATGTGCTTCAGCAGTAAGTGGAAGAAAATGTCACTAGCGAGAAACGCCAGTGTGAAAATCCTTTCTAAATAGCTGAGTTCTTCGGCTTTAAGAAACAATTCTGATGATCAATAAAACAACGCCGAGCCCTACCAGGAAAAAAGCAGGGCAGAAAAGACTATTTAATAGATAACCAATGACGGAAAACATTAAAAATATTAAATAAGTTTCTAAAATAGTGGTCACAAAATTAAAAATAAATACTGTTTTATGCAAAGACTTTTTTTTTTTTACTTCTACAGCACACGAGACCTCCTTACACACTTTGGGCCAATATGTGAGGTGTTCCACACAACAGGGCACTTGAGAGGAACAGGTTTCAGATGTGGTGTCTAAACTTCTTAGCAGGTGGTAACCCTTTAAATCTGCAAGAGGTGTAATTTGCTGTTGCCAAATGTTGGTTTAAACTCGAAAGGATTCAATCATTTTGCCAGAAGCTCTTTGCATGACATGGAAAGAGAAGAAGTGTATTGTTATGAGAATTTTGGCATAAGCACTGGAGCTCGCAGCTCATAATCGCCAGCTGCACAAGTCCATGCTGGTCAGTGAGAACAACTCTGACAGGAAACCAAATAAAAAGCTTCGGCACACTTCGTGGAAGAGACTTTTAGTATGTGCTTTCAAAGCTAAGATAAAAAGCAGGTTCTCTTTATTTTTAGCTTCCATTACTTGAGTGTGAAAAAAAATCCACAAATTACCATGTGTTGCCACCAGAGGCATGTTTGCATTGTAAAGTAAAATTTGCTTACGTTTCCCGTGAGCATGATCCACTAAAAAAACACTCTAAACAGTAGAACTTTGTTTAGTTCAGAAGTGTAGCTTACTTCATTTCAATGTCTGCTTTAACTGTTGACACTATACACAGGGTTAATAGTGTTTCAATTGCTTCCCAGAAACTGCACACTACAGCTACGTAATATCGACATGTCAAACTCAGCCGTCTAGAGAAGACTCATAAAACAAACAAGATGTTTTTAGGCAGTTCAGTGAAGGATCTAACAGTTGGGCAGTAAAAAGTTACAAACCCTTTTAGAAAACAGTGAAAAAGAATAGTAGTTATGGATGTCTTATTCATTCCCAGTTTTCTAACTCTGTCCCATGAACCTGTTTAAAAGATGATAAGAAAATGTAAAATATGATGCTTGATGGAAATACAATCAACATAATGTTACTGAGGAGTGAGAATATCTTATTGATTTGACATTGCAACTACATTTATTCGTAAAGTAGATAGTTTGTTTTTATGTTTACAAAACTGGATAGTTAAAAAAAAACTACACAAGCCTATATAATCTTCAGCATTCTGGTAACATGCTAACTAAACACATTAAGATTTTAAAAAATCTTACTGTATATCATTACTTATCATGTATTTATCAGTGGGTATTAGATCCTCACGACAGATCCCATATAATTAACACTCATACCTAGTTTCCGTTAAGTTGCTGCTGAGCTTGTTGCTGATCAATTTCCACTTTTCCTCGGCTTTTACTCTCTCGTTCCTCATCTTCTTCATCTCTCTCATCATTTCCACTATGGTTTTTACAATACAGTCTACAATGATGAAAGACATTGTTGATGAGAATACATCTATGTTATTAGTAGATGAGACTGGTGCCCATATAAAATATGGGTTTCCTCATTCACATTTAAAAACACCCCACAATCAATTACAGTTCCATTTCTATCTGAAAGACAGGAAAGCATACTGTTACTAAGATTACAGAAGTTCATTTGGAATAAAACCTCTAGTTAAAGACAGCAGTTATCATAAAGACAATTCTCATTTTGCCCAGTAAGATTTAAAGCCAGGTTTTTAGTCAAAATATCAATTTTTGTTGTGATAAAACAATAAGAATTCTATAAATTCACTTTATATACATAATTTACAATTGCATTTCAAGAAATACAGTCTGTATATATTTTACTTGCTATTCACATTCTGTAAAAAATTTTACTCATACTCTTCAAATGCCCTTTCATCATTAGTGTGCTGGCCTTTTTTAGAATACATTCCTTCACATATCACCCACATTTTCCAAATTGTATTCAGTTCTGTCTTTCTCAAGCTAGACTGGTCCCTCCAACTTCTTTTTGTCTCTTGACGCTGACTTTTTGGGATGGGACCAGGCCAGATAGCTTACCAATTGTACTACACCATGGATTTTCTATTACTGTTTGGTTTCTCTTCCTGTATTTTATATAATCTGGGAATAAGGCTTATGGGCTTGGTTAGCTTTAGGTTCAACTTGCATATAAGTTCAAACAGCTCCATTATTAGTGAGCCTATGCTTGTCAATTGGTTAAGGTGGTAATGATGGATAGATTTCTCTTTTAAAACTATAAAGTGGTCCCCGCCCTTCACGCCCAGGAAGTCTCCCAGAAAGCAGCATCTCAGGCTGTCCATTTGGGACCCGAAAATCCCGGACCGTACAGTGGCCTGAGCTGTTTGGATCGAAAGTCTGCGCGGACCTGCATCTCGGCGCGACTCTTTGGG
>PVJX010047958.1:0-11661 GCA_004027295.1 Dolichotis patagonum
CCTACTGAGTTCTAAACACCCCAAGTCAAGTTCTGAGCAAGTTTTACAATTTCGATTCTTTCATTAAGAAGCAAAATACCAAGTAGGAATAAAAGTGTCCAAAGGTTACAGTTTGGGGAAACTGCTAAGCCCTTGACATGAAAACTATGCTGAAATCATGATCTGTATTCTTCATTGCATCCTTTCTGATATAATGATGTGCTTTCTTTATCATTAGTAGTTAGGCCAAAGAGGTAATACATTCTTTCAATGGGAGTTTTATGCACAGAACTCTTGACCTATGTTGTGACCTTATGTTGTGATCAATACCCATTTTATAATTGTTACCTGCTTACATGATTGTATTGACTTCCAGTGAATTAATTTGGGTTATGTACTTTCATCGGTACAACACCCTAAGGTACTTCTACTCTAAATGTAGCTGCTGCTAGAATTTATAGAGGTCTTTGGGAGCTTGGAATGGCTCTCATCTTGAATGTCACGTCTCCTGAATCTGAGGTTGTAGCTCATTCTATTGTTACTATTATTTAACTGTTAGAAAGTCATTTGTATCGTTGGCCCTGGAAATCTAGCAGTAATAGAAAAAGGAAATAAGCAGTGGGAGTAGCAACAAGTGAAACCATTTCTGGGGATGTGGGCTGGTGTCTAAGAGGAAAAGAAGCAGAACATGGACACAAATCCTTACTTGTCAGATAAAAGGCAATCAAAACAGTGACCTCGTATTAGAAAGAGAATTTGCACTGTTTATTACAATGTATTTTATTTTTATTAGTACAGGTTTGCAGCACATAACAGTTACATTAATTGTGGGGAGTTGGTGCATGTTCAAAACACATCTGCATTCTGTTTACTTTCCATCCCCCCCTCTTCCCATCTTTCCGTCTTGGTCCTCTTTCGGTCCCTTTCTCATTTACAGAATGTGTACTTTAACAGACAAGAAAGTGCACATTGAAAGATTTGAAATTTTGATTTTTAAAGCAAAATATTTTATAGCAGCTGGACGTGGTGGTGCACACCTATAATCCCAGCACTTGAGAGGCTGAGGCAGGAGAATCACCATCAATTCATGGCCAGCCTGGGCTACATAGTGAGACCCTGTCTCAAACAAAACAAATCAAATCAAAACAAAACACAATGAAGCAAAGCAAAATTCCATACCATGCAGTGGGTGCTGTACATTACAGGAAAATACAGAGCTCATGTCCTATTGTTCTTTCTTGTTCTGAAGCCTTTATTTTCTGTGTAGTCACTAGGTTTTTCATGGCAAGAAATGATGGGATATGGGGAGCGGTGAGAGTTCAGGCTTCCTAAGCTGGTGCTGCAGTGCTTCCAGGGCACAAGCAGAGGTGCAGACACACGCAGGTTAGTTAGCAACTTTGTCTGAGTTGGTAGCTCTCAGTAGCTTGTGTTCTACATGCCACAGAAATGTCCTTAAACAATTTCTCCAATATCTACTGGGAAAGGCAGACTTTCAAGATTTCCTCCATTCCATACAAAGTGGTTCATCTGCTTTTAAAAGTTGAAATGTTGCCTTGAAACAGTAGATGTTTTTTCTTTTAGAGCACTGAACTCTCCTACCAAATTAAAATGCCATCACTATTCAATGTCACAGATGACCACGTGGAAAGCTCTTCTTATGGCTTATTGTAGAGAGTAATTACTAGAGTAATAATTATTCATTCATACTGTACTAATTAGTGCAGTACTTTATTTAATTTTAGGTTCCTATTAGCCAATTACCCTATACAGAATAAAAGTCTGAATATCCTGATTCAAACTTTGAAGAGAGTGTCCTTTTTGAGTTCATTTTATGATCAATAGATAAGTTCTGTTTCACTTTATAGAAGTGCTGTGAAAAGCAAAAACAAAATATTTCATATATTAAGAGTTACCCCTTGGATGATAAAGTTTACATTGTATAAAATAGGTCTTAAAATTGATTTTTGTGTGGTAGAAAATAAAAACCCACAGTCTTGAGTTAAAATTTATTTTATTTTTAATATATATTTGTAGTAAGTGTTATTTTTCTTACAGACTTTAAATTTGGTTCTTCTTTTTATCTTATTAATATTTGACTTGAAAAACTCTTCTTTTTGTGAGAATGGATCTGTCTCTTTTAGAGTAGTTCCTAGTCCATTTTCTATAAGTCAAGGATTTAAGCATTTAGAAGAATGAGACAAGACAAGCTATCCCCTCTTTCCATCTATTCATCTTCCTTAAAATAACAAATGAGTGGTATATACCAAGGCTTAGAATGGAATTCAAGGTATAATATATGTAAAAAACATGACAGAGAAATAGAAGGAAGGATTATTGGATCTGCACTTTCCAGCACTACTCCTCTTTTGTGCTTTAATCCTGAAATGAGGTTAATGAAGTCAATCAGAACTCTCCACAATCATCAATCAGCCTTACACTGGATCACTGTTGTAATTCCTGCTCTATACAATAAATTAGTTAGCACTTGTCAAATGGTTTCTTTCAAAGTTTTTTTTATTGATCTTTCACAGTTATCTTTACTGATAGTATTCAGCTTATAGTATTTTAACATGCCATGTTTTCAACTGCTACATGACTCTGTTAGACGTTAAATAACATACTGATAAATGCAGGAAGAAATGTGGCAAAGAGATTCTTCTGCCAGATTCTTAGCTTATATGATAATGTTAACTTCTGCACTTTTTCATTCTAAACATTTTAAAAATAATAATAAAATTACTTTTTCTTTGGGCTGTCTTGGAAGATGGTAGACAAAATGTCTTTCGATTATGATCTTGATGCTGGAAAATTTCCCAGTCAAACTGGAAAGAAGACTCTGCACCGAGGAGATAAGAAGGCAGCATTTAATCTTTACCCAAGTGGACTATTGTCAGATCATTCCCAAATGCAACAGCACTGAGTTTACAAAGAGTTTAGTTTAAGTAGCATTTAGAAGTGGGAAGTGCAAAGCAAGTGACAAAACATTATATAATTGGTTACATGTATTGGGTCATGTATTGACAGGCAGGCTAGTGTTGAACAGATTTCTTGAAACAAAGGAATTGTTTATCATAATATAGAGACACTCCAGGAACAAGGGGAGGGGACCTTACGGAGTTTGCCTAGTTAAAGGTGTCCTTGACTAGCCCAGGGTGCCTTAGGGTACAGACAATTACTCTGACTCAGTGCTTATTAGAGGTGTGCAGCTGGGCTTCAGACACTGTCCAGGTCAATTGAATTCAGCAGTAGAAACTTGGTCAGAGACCTCTAACTGTTTCTAATTTGTATCATGAAATACCTATAAATTTGCTATTTTGTAAACGTGTTCTTACATTATAATTGTGCCCCAACAATCTTATTGTCTAATTAACCTGTTTTTATTGGGAAGACAGATGTATTTTATACCTAATGCAAAGTTAAGGCAAGTTTTAATCCACTTTTCTTTTATTTTTTGAGACAGAGTCTCACTGTGTAGTACAGACTGTCCTTGAACTCACTTTGTAGTCGAGGGTGGCCTCAAATTCATGGCAGTCCTCCTGCTTCAGTATCTTGGGTGCTAGGGTTACAGGCATGCACAACCATGCCTGGCTTTCTACTCTACTTTTAAATTAAAGCACATCGTGAACACTAATTTATATAAATGAAACCTAAATTCTCTTTTATGACCTCAAATTACCCAGATACATGACACAGTGTTTCAAGCCTTGGTGATATAAACCGCATTCCATTAAGCTATTTGTTCTTGAGCCTCATGAATTTAAATGATATTTTGGATGCAGATACATTTTCTGAGAGCTCAGTCACTATGAAAAGGAGAAACACCTTAGGGTCTTCATTTTAATGTGAATCAGTTTTAATTAACATATCAATATACTGAAATCAGCTATGTAAACTATTTCCAAAGTAAATACCAGAGAGCCTTCTTGTCAATGCCAAGGCATTTGCTTTCATCAAGATTAATTAATTGTTGAATCACCACAGGTCCCGATTTGTAGTCTAAGTCCAGCGAAAGAATTTGTTGCATTTATATCAGCATTCCTAGTTTTCCAGACAGGCAGTTTAATCCCTGAGATAAACATATATTTTTTTACAGAATTGTATAATGACTCAATAGACCGGAACAGATCCATGGAGCCACTCCAATGCGTGCTGGATAAACAGTGTTCTCTTTTACCCCTGGTAATTGGCCAGCAGGTCCCGCTAGGAGTGTTGTGATCCCTTAGATAAACACCGAGGAGGCCGGGGCATTGAGTCAGTACCCCCCACTATTGGCAATGAAACCAGGAAAGGCCCACATGCAGACCTCAAGCAATTGACAATTGCTTGTGAACATACAGCTCCCTCTGCTGGTTTATAAAGTTTCAGAAGTTCAAATAGAAAACAGTGTTTAAAAACTAGCACCCTCTAAGAGAAAAATCTGCAATTTTGAGTGAAATGGGGTTAAAGTAAATGAACAATAGAAAGACATCTCATTTTTATTATTCTTAAATTGTGAGACACTGTCAATATCTTCCCTTAGCCGTTAGATCATCCGAAATAGGCTGAAATAGGCATCTAGAAATAGACGAGTTTACACCCTGGGCAGCACTATCTAAAGTCAGTTTCTCGAGGCTGTCAGCTCTCCAGCTGAACAGTACCTGTCTCCCACATAGCAGAGGATTATTAACATGAGGGCCTTAAGCTACTTTCATTCTATGTAAAACTGTCAGATAAAAGATGGGGAAAGTGAGTGTCTTTTGCTGACTTAGCAGTTACAATCCTGTGCATGCCGTCTTTGTGGCACTGATAACCATCTTCTTCTGGTAGGGGCAGAAGTCAGCAACCACAGGAGAGGTGAGGAGGAGGAGAGCCATGGGCTTGAATTCCAGCTCCAACCATTCGAATCGTTATCATCTCCACGTTAGTTACCCTGGCTGTTCTTTTTCTCTAACTAGCAAATCCTTTCGGAGCACCACTGTGAAGAGTAAACGTGATGTCCACTTGTGGCCCAGCACAGCAGAAGGTGCATTTTAACTCTGGTCACAGTGTTCCTGAGACATCTGGAGTCTTGCTCAAGCCCACCAAATGATTCAGGGTGCCAAAGAGAAATATCTCGCCCTCCGAGAGCATCCTGAAACCATGTCTGGCCATGTAATACATGGTCACCATGTACTATCGGGTTTTTATTTTTTTATTAGTACATGTTTACAGTGCATAATGTTTACATTCTTTGTGTGGAGTTGGTACAACACATTTTAAATCCTTTTTTAAGCCCTTTTCTTCCTCTCCTTCCATCTCTTGTTCCCCTTCCTATTTGAGAAAGGCCTATCTCCCTGCTTCCTATTACCTTTTATTTTGCTTTTTATTTAGAATTTGTGTTTGTCACATGAGAGAAGCAATGTGATATTTAAACTTGTGTATCTGATTTATTTCATTTAACATCACGGTCTCAAGGTGCATCTTTATTACAGTTACATAATCTATAATCGAAGTGTATTTATTTTTTGATATGTAGACAGGATTAGAAATATAACTGACCTCACAGAATTGTGGGCCCCAGAAACCATTAAATCAGGCTATAAAACCCTCTAAGTAAACAGTACATTCTGACAGAGGATTTAGATAATCATTGCAGATGTCATAAGTTACTATAAGTAAATTTGTGTCTTTGTTAACTCCTGATTGCCTCTTAGATAGAAAACATGTTTATTTTATTATGTTAGGTTTGGACAAGACAGCATATAATGGTTTTATAATCAAATAGCTAGGTAGGAAAAAGTGGTTTGGACCTGGTCTTGTCTATATTTAGAGCAGTTTCACCTCCAGCTGATGCTGCCCTGTCACTATTTCCCTATACATAGGTTGGGCCTGGCTTTATTGTCAGATAATAAAAATAATAATAGAGGCAGTGTAGGTACTGGATACGTGCAAAAACCTAAAGCCAGAAGGTCTGGGTTTGACATCCAGCTCCATTTATCCACCTGACTTGAAACGGTTCATTAGATGCCTTATCTGATCTTCACTTTCTTCACTTATAAAAAGCAGTCATAAAAATATACACTCTGTATTAGTTTCCCAGTGTTGCTTTAACAAATTACTGCAAACTTGGCAGCTTCAAAGAGTGGAAATTTACAGTCTCGCAAGTGGGGAGGTAATGATATCTGAAACCAAGGTGTCCGCAGGGTCTTGTTCAATCAAAAGGTTCCTGGGCAGAGTCCTGCATCTGCCAGCTCCTGGTGGCCCCAGCAGTTCTTTGTCACGATCTCCAGTGTTCCTGGAACCTTACATCAACCTGTGCCTCTCTCTGCACTTGACATTTCTTTGAGTCTCTAGGTGATCACGTTTTTTCCTGTAAGGACACTAATCATTGGATTTGGAATATTGGATATCTAATCCAGTATAATTCCATCATAACTACATCTACAAGACCCTTTTCCCAAATAAGATCATATTCTGGGATTCTAGGTGGCCATAGATTTGGAGAACACTATTAAATCTCCTACATGCCTCCAAGGGTTGTTTTGAGCACCAAATGCATTACTCTACGTAAAGCACATTAGAAAAGGCCTATCATTATGTACTGGCTAAAGTGACTTCTAAAATTTTATCTATACTTTCAAATAATTTCACTTGAGTTACAGATGTTTGTAAATGTCCACTCCATGGCCCCTCCCAGTTGCCTGCTGTGTCTCAAACTCAGCCCATCTACAACTTCCTGCATTTTGATTCCCAAATAGAAACCACTGGATCTTCCAGTTCTTGGAAACAGTACAACGGTCCCCCATCTCCAAAGACTCCAAACCTCAATATCACACCTCCTCTTTTGTGGTCACATCTAATCAGTCCCTTGGCTTGCGCTAGGCAGTGTACTTGAGAGCAGTTCACTCGAGCAGTTAGAGTGAACCTTAGCATGGCTCAGAGCTATATTCTCACTTATTCCTTTACTGGTCAGGCCCTCTTTAACATTCTCCCAGAAGAGGAAGAGAATAATGCCCCTTAAATCACAGTGCATGCACACAAATGCACACACATATTTCACTTAGAAGTACTGACATTTTTCTTTTAATTTAGACAATAGCTCTATTTTATGCTCTCAGTGAAAAAATACAGAATGTAATATATAATAAGTTAGCCTTATTTATTGGATCTGCATATAGATGACTCCATTTAGAAAAAAAGATTTGTAGAGGAAAATATGACATTTCATATGTATAAATTGAAGTTATACTTGCCCATATAATTTTTATAACAAATAAAGATCTTATATCTGTAAAAAAAAAAACTTTTAGCATAGTCTCTGGCTGTAAGTTATTACATGAAATTTTAGGAGCATTATTGGCACAAATTCTCTCAAAGTATTGCACCTATTGAGCTGTTGCTTTATTTGATGGTTCACCTCATTTAAAGTATATTCCAGATTCTGTCGGCTTTCAGCAAGGAAGAGTGATTTGATTTTGTGGCATTAGTTGCTGTTGGGCAAGTGCAGAAACAAGTGTTGCAGTCTTCCTGAGTGTAGTGCCACCTAGTGCCCAAATTCATAAAAATGGAGAGAAATCAAAAGTGAGACTTCAGCGGGAAGTGCTGGGGATGGTAGCTGTCAGTGCTATGTAAGTTCTGATCACTTGTAGTTCCTAGGTGAATATGAGTGAAGAGCCTTAACTTCCTTGCACCCTTCAAAGGATAAAATCCATTACTGTGCAGAAGTTCCATGAGGTGCCTGGATGGAACGCGATAGAGCATTGCGGTAGAAACTCTTGAAGTCCTTACGTTTCTCTTACAATAATTAATACATATGCAACCCCTACTGCAAATTGAGGCTAGAAAGAGCACTGAGCAGATGATAGTGGTCACTCAGTTAAATGAAGGAGCGACCACTAATTCTAAGAAAGTACAGACGAGTCTTACAAACCTCTACATGCCATATGTGTGTCTTAAAAATGTCACCAATAAAAACTTGTGCACTCGGCAGGAGTTACACTGACTGCATCTTGTGTGTGGTCAGAAAGCTCAGACCACTCTCCACACACTCCCTGTAGCCTGCGTGAGCTCGTGTCCATTGTGTCACGGACACAGACTTTCTTACCTGCTTATCACCAATTCTTTATGCTCACATGGTGAGCCACAAATGTCAGGGAAAGAAGCCACGTATACAGAAAATGGGAAAATTCTGTGCCTGACAGGTTCTGAATGTATACAAACATGGTTACATATGCAATTACATCCTTCAAAAGGTCTCTTTTCTCCCCAATGGATTAAAAAAAAATGAAGAGAAAGCTATCACTTTGCCAAAGCAGCCGTCAGCAGATTGAGATTAGAGCTAAGTTATAAGTACCTTTTACCTATCACTCTGTTTCCCACTGGACACAGGATGATATTCTCGGCCTTTAAGAATCTCATAATATAGCCATGTATGCTCCCTTCAGCATGAAAAGGATAGATAAAGCAATGGATGAGTGCATGCCTGTGAAATTGTAAATCACTTGCCTATAAAGTGATAGGACTTAGGCACTCACATATGTTTCAAATTATTTCTGACAAAATATAGGAGCATCGTCCCTAAGGCATACTGTGTTTATTTGCCGTAAGTCACAGTTACAATGTTATCCTGAAGAACGAAGGTCCTAGTCTGGCTGAATTTCAGCTTGAGCTGGTGCGAGAGCCTCAGTTCTAAGAGACGCCTAACTGTGGGCCCAGGATTCACTCTGATGCACACATTTAGTTACTGTACTGCTTTTCTTGGCTCAGAAGAACATGAAGTCCATAGGTGCTGAATACATGCTGATTATTCTGGTAATGTGAAAAACAACATGAAAACAACAACAAAGAATTTCAAGGTTGGAAGAGACGTTTTAATGCAAGTATTGCCCAACATTGAAGTCCTCAGCAATGGTACTAGGCGACCCATGAAATTGTCTGTAACACAAAGAGGGAGAGGGCAGTCTGTCCTGTGTTGCCCCCGACCATCCACACCTTGGTGACAACCGCAGCTGACAGCATGTTGCAGAGCACCGCGGCGCTGATGAGAGACCGCAGCACTTGGTGGAGTCTGGTGACACCCAGTGGGAGACCACAGTACCTGTTGGTCCAGAGTCAAAACATCCCCCCTGCAGCACACTGATCTGTAAACCCCAGGAAGTCCTGGGGTGAGGGGAGTCCGACAGGAGCGGAGTACAGTGGTTTCTGAAGGGGACTTCCTTGGTCCAACAGTCAAAAACCAATTTGAAGGCGTTTGTGACACTAAGATCTCATTAATTCTGCATGTTGCTAAAAGCCTAAGAAAAATCAAACTTTTTTAAAAAAAAATTGGATTTTCATATTTTCAATGGTATAGGGATTTTGGTGTGAAACTTCCAAACATCAGAATTAAGTAATTATAGGGAAAATAAATTTTTCCACACATAGGTTGTTTTTCAAGTTTTCTATTATGCATTTCCATATCCATAAATACACACACACACACACACACACACACACACACACACACTGCTGCTCAAAATAACAAAAGGCTTTGAATGTTCATGGATAGTTACCAATCTTTTTTTTTTCTCCAAAATGTTCATCAGTATTTTATGTGGCCTTTCCCCTTCACTACTGTTGGAGTATCAGTGTGTGTGGGCCTAAGATAGAACTTTTTTATATAAGATCACTAAATTCTGCTGTAATTCACCTTGGACAAAATGAGAAATGCCTTGTATTTTATTGCCTGTAGCTTCTCACACTAAAAAGAATCCCCCAAAGAACTTGCCGTGTGTAGTGTTATGCCTGCCTGAGGTGACACCCTGCTCTGATTGCATGACAGACTCGACCCCAGTTATATTTGTTCAAGTTCAAATACTTATAGTATGTATCCAACAAACACACTATCCCACAACACGCCACACGGGAAATCTTAAAATCGAAAAGGGACAGAGAGGAAAGCGGATCATGTAACACACATGTTCATCCTGCTTTACCCTCCAGCATCTGCTAGGATTTTGAGAAAATGAAAATGTACCAATAAACACATAAAGAAATTCTAGATAGAGCATAGATTAGAATTTCTGAGTGATACGGTACAGTAACCTAGAAGATCACGTGGATACATGTAAGTCTGAAAAAATAAGTATATTTAAGAAATACATTTAAAACATAAGTGAAAAGTGATGTAAGAATTTATAAAGGCAAAATAAAAAAAACAGGAGGAAGAGTGCCTCAGAATCCAGTAGTATTTATAAAAAAAATTATTAAAAATTATGACCACATCTATCATGGGGAGTTGGTACATGCACATAACACATCTTAATTCTTTCCATGTCCCTTTCCTTCTCTTTCTTTTCTCTCTCTCTCGGTCTCCTTCTCATTTGTAAAATATATGATAAATAAGTGACAAGTGGACAAATGTTATTAATATATCTAGAGCTCTCTTAAGTCAAGGGAAAATAAAAATCCTTTTAAAAAAGATAAATAAAAGATGAGAACAGACTTTTTAAAAAAATGTAGTGGTTACAAAGAACAAAAGCTAAATATTTATAATTGAAAAATGCATAAAACAAAGCAAACTACCAACTTGCAGTTTTTCTTTGAAAGATTCTACTCTTGCTTTGTGAGACCAAGGGAAATGAAACACCCATATATTGTGATTGGAATAGAAATAGAGGTCATTTTTGCAAGAAATGGAAACATGCACAACCTCTTATTACCAGATTTTACATTTATGAATCCAATTTAAATATGGAATAGACCATCATAAAGTATGAAAGGAAAATCTAGATTCATAATTATGTTTGTTTTGTCTGTTGTATGATACCAATTTTGTAAAGAAAATGGAAGAAAATATACAAATATTAACAATAAGTAGAATATGAGGGACTTAAATAGACATAGGAACCAAAGGTTAAAAACACTAAGACTCTCTTCACAGAATGCATTGATAGATTCACAATATCATACAAACATAAATTCATTAACACTGTATGTAAAACATCTGCTGTGACTGGCTGGTTTTTGATACACGGGATAGTATGAAGGGAATAAGTTTTATTTTTATTGTCAAAAGTAGTAGTCTTTATGCAGATTGAAAAGTTACAGTGATAAATAAAAATTGCATAAAGAATGTCTAAGTGAGTTTAGATAATCCTAAATAGAAAGAAATGGTGAGAACCACAGATATATTTGCTATCAGGAATCGAACTCATGACCTCATGCTTGCCAGGCAGGCCCTGTGCCACTGAGCTACATCCCCAGCCCTTAATATTTGTAGAAATAGGAGAAAACTGATTACTAGCAAGTGATTAGCTACCATATATTACTGAGAACATGTCTTAAGGGACTTTTTCATCTTTAATCCTTTTCAGTGATTTTGTGGGGTTTTCATTACCATGGTAAATTGTGTGGTGCACGCTTAGTCCTCCTCTCACTTGGCAGGATTTGACATAGTTTACTACTTCCTCTTCTGGAAAGTACCTGCCCTGGCTTCTTTTCCTCCCTACTCCCAGGTTGCTCTTTCTTTTTTCTTTCTTTTATTGATGTTTCTCATACTGAATGCTTGCATTCCTTGTGTGGAGTTGGTACATGGATACAAACATCTTAACTCCTTTTCTCATCTCTTTTCCTTCCTCTACTTTCCCCACTCCTCCATCTCTTTCTCTCCTTCCCATTTGAGAAAGAACTATCTCACTACTTCTTGTTATCTATGTTTTATTTTATTATTTGTATCCCACATTT
>PVJX010047959.1:0-11659 GCA_004027295.1 Dolichotis patagonum
TGTGTAAATACCGTATATTCTCCCTTGTATAAGAGTTGGTAAGAGTATATAAGATTCTATGGTAATCATGATTTCCCTTTTCATTGCTTAGAATCCTTACAATGTTTTCATTCATATGTTGGAATGATTTTATTCTGTTTTGTTTGACTTTTTTATGTGTGATGGTATGAACAGCTGTTTTGAAGAAAACAAAACATTATGACAGCTATTGCTGATTTAATATCATCTTGCTTATATGTCCTACCATGCTTCTATTCCTCTATTACCATTGGTTCTATTATGTTGTGTCTTATTATGACTTTAATATTTGTGATATTATAAAGAAATTTTTTGTTGAAAATGAGATATTATACTAGCCATTGATCATTCTCTGTTACTTGGTTCAGAATGCCCCATAATTCTTTCATTCTTTGACTGGTTTTATACTATTTTGTTATGTTTGATATTATTGTATTTGAAACTATGCTCAACTATAGCAGAGAAAGACATATTATGATAGCTACTTTTAATGTCCATTTGCCTTATTGTAAAGTACTGTGATGCTTATGTTGTTCTGTTGTGATCTGCTTTGTTCTGCCCTCTTTTGTTTTATTCTCTTTAAAATAAAAAAAATCAAACTGCATGAGCAATACTTCCTAGAGTCAACAACTGGGATCTCATTTATTAAAACTTTTGCACATCAAAAGAAATTTCCAACAGACTGGAAAGTAAACCCACAAATTCAGAAAAAAAATCTTACTCAACTCTCCCTCATACAAAGTAATTCTATCTAGAACACATTGAGTTAAAACAATCCTGGCCCTCAGAATTCAAAAACCAATCCAAAAATGGATATATACAATGTATAAACACTTCTCAGCTGAAGAAATACAAATGCAAACAAATACATGAAAAAATGTTGAACATCGTTGGTCATTAGAGAAATGCCGATTGAAATCACACTGAGATTCCATCTCACTCCAGAAAGAATAGCTGAGATCAAGAAAACTACAAATAACAAATGCAGGAGAGAAAGTTGTTGGAAAAAGAAACACCTCTGCACTGTTGGTGGGAGTGTAGACTGGTGCAATTGTTATGGATTAAAAACTGGTGGTCAACACCAGCTGAATTAAATCAGAAGGGCAGTGAGCATAGACATTCCAGGTGTGGAAAGTTGCCAGCATAAATAGAGATGAGGAGAAGGAGGCATTGAAGTAGTGATGCATTGTGGGTTCTCCTACATGTTGCTGTTTCAGCTATTGGTTCTCCTGCAGGAGCTCTGGTCCTTACATCAAGCATTGCTTCCTGGCTCCAGAGGGGAAGATGTGTGCTGCTTAATCTTCAGGATTAACTCATCATGTTGGCTTCCTGGCATGTACTCGACTGTGCTTATCATCAGAGGATCTTGGGGCATGGTGTCACTGAGGATGGCTGTTCTGCTTTTCAGGACAGCCCTGGTCTTTATTATAAGCATGGCTTCTTGTCTCCAGCGTAGAACCTTCACCATACTAGCACAGCTCCTTCACAATGCTAGCATGGACTGTCTGGCTTCCACCACTGACTTTTGGTCCTTCCCAGCACAGATCGGCAAAACGTAATGGCATGAGTCCTTCTCACGGGCTCTAGACCTTCAGTTGGACTCATGGGCGGCATTGTCATGGGCTCTAGCTTTTCATCTGGACTCATGTAGGACATTGCTGTGGGATTCAGGCCCTTGTCTGCATGTTCTATGTCTTTGGTGTTGTGGAAAGATTTCCTGCATTTTGTGTTAACTCTGGGTAACCATCACAAAATAATAACATAAATTAGATATCCTGAGTCTAATTGTTCTGTGTACAACCCCTGACTACAACACTTCTACACTGTTGGTGAGAGTGTAGACTTGTGCAACCACTGTGCAAATCAGTGTGAATCTTCCTCAAAAGACTAGGATTGGAGGCCTTGTTTGATCCAGCTATTCAACTTCTGAGCATATTACCAGAAGCACTGAAAACATCATTGTACAGTGATATATGTTCACCTGTGTTTATAGCAGCACAATTTGAGATAAATAGCTAATTCTTTGAAACAACCCAAATGCCCATCAAATGAGGAATGGATAAAAATGACATGGTGTTTTTATACAATGGAACACTACTCAGTTATAAAGAAATACCACATTGAGGCTTCATAAGTGAAGGAAATAAAATTCACTTGTGTAAATACTGTATTGTCCCGCTAGTGTAAGAAACTGAATGAGTAAGTCAGTTACAAAATCTTCAATAAATTTTGTGAATGGGTAAGAAACTATTCAAAGAGGAAATAGTATCTCTAACAGGGAAAAAGAGAAAACAAGGAGGAGAAATGAAATAAGATACAAATTCATATATATACAGTTAAGATTACTAAGATGATTATACTATGAATTCTATTAGTCTCTGTAACAAAGGAGATAAACTCTACAGGATGAGGTCAATTTTGCATGTCTATATTTGGAAATTCAAATAAGACTTATGAAGATAACTATGCCCAATAACAAAAATTGTTATGTTCTCACCTCTTTGTTTTGAAAGCCTACATTGTTATTGTTTTGGGCTCCTAGATATAGTTATTCATTTGTTGTTTTGTTTTTTCCAATAATACAGGAAGTATAAAAGGACATGTATATGCTTATGTATACCCAAAACTTTACCTAAAGAGATACAAGAATTGATTTTAATATGTATGATAGTATGAAAAACTACACTAAAGAAAGTGAGACATATGGAAACCATTGACGATTTCCTATCACTTTAAATCAAACGACAATAATGCTTGTATCCTTGGTTTTGATTGGTTTTAGTCTGTTTTCAGTTGATTCCAATATGGATGAAGATATGAACATCTATTTTGAAGAAAATGAGAAACATGGCAGCCATTATTGATTTCATAGTGTCCAGTCTTAAAAGCCCTTAAGGCTCTCATTCTTATGTTTTGATTGCTTTTATACTATTTCCATGTATATTAACTTATTGTGTGTGAAGGCATGGAAAACTACCTTGAAGAAAACAAGACACATTATTGTAGCCACTTTGATTTCCTGCTTTCTTTTTCTGAAATCCTGTGTTATTTGCATTGCTTTACTCTGCTCTACTTTTTTTGTTTTGCTTTGTTTTGCTTTATGTTGCTTTATTGTCTTTAACATAAGATAAAAAATGGAATGATAAACTGAACACTTTTTAAGGTAAATGGATACACCATGAGAACTTAATTATTATTGAAATAAATAAGACATGCATATGTAAACATTATATTTAGTCATTAATATGACAAGCTGAAATAAAAAACATATATATATATATAATATATATAAATAGTTTTTAAAATCTTTAAAAATACAAGGACAATAATGACTTCTTTTGTCTTTTGCATGTCCTGTTCAGAACCAAATTCAAAGTCTCTTGTCACTGAACACCTCTGTAGCTTCTGCCTTCCCTTCTACAACTTGTCCCAGCCATTTTATCCCAGAAAGAATGACCTCAGCCAAAGCAAGGACTCAGGTCACACCTGCCTTAGTTTAACCTACTGTGAGCCATTTTGAGTTGATTTTTGGATGTCTTAAGAAATTTTTGATGTGTAATAAGTTTTGGGTTTTTTGCATGTGGATATCCAGTTGTTCCAGTATATTCATTGAAGCTACAATCCTTTGTCCCCTTAATTGCTTTTGAATCTTTGCCAGAAATTAATTGTTTGTTATGTGGCTATCTGTTGGGGGACATCATATTGGTACCTTGGTGATTTGACTATCTCAATATCAGTGCCATTTTTCATGATTGGTTTAACTTTGTGATAGGTCATCAGATTTAGGAGGGTTGGAGCTCTAATTTTGTTCCTTTATGAGATAAGTTTATACTATTCTGAATCTTTTGTATTTCTATTGAAATTTTGACTCATCAAAATGCTGATTTTTATGAAAAATGTTCTAAATGCTAAAATAGAAACAATCTTCTGAGACAAAATTAGGTGAAACTTTCAAAAAAATCAAAGACAAGGACTATTGGAGAGCTGGTCTAGATCCCCAATCTCCCAAATGATTGTACAGCAAAGGCTTAAATAAATGAGAAAAGTGGTCTAGTTTATTAGGTCTCCAGGAGGAACAAAACCCTCTGCAGAGTTTGAGACTCTCAGGGACAAGAGAGAGAATGTCTCTGTGCAGCCTGTATTTATTTAGTATTCAAACAAAGGAAGAAACCTGAGCAGGACTTTGGGAGGGTTCAAGGACCCCCCCAAGCAACAGACAGTGCTAAATAAGGAGAATTATCCTAGGAGACAAACCTCCAGATGTCCTCAGCTGTAGCTTATCATGCCCCTCCTCCCTGAGGCATCTCCTCATTCTTAATTCAGCCATACCTGGGCCTTGCCACTGCCCTGCATGTGTATTCAGCTTCAATGGCTCCGGCAAAAGACTTTGTGAGCAGGATACCAATCACACAAGAAATAACATTACAAATCAACAAACAAAAGTGTATTCTATTAAAAGCTTCTCCATAGCAAAGGAGAAAAACCAACACATTCAACTGATAATCTAAAGAATGAGAATAAATTTGCCAACTATGTCTACAGTGCACTGATATTTGAAAAACGTAAAGAATTCAAAACATTAGACCTATCAAAATTTTTTAAAAATCAGAAATGGTTTGAATGTCTACTGTGCATGCTTTAATTTTGTAACTTGAACAATGATTACTAAGATGACAGCATGTAATTTATCAACTAGTGATTTCTTAGTGTTTATTTTTATTTTTCTTTTGGAATTCTGTATTTTTGCTTCTCTTTTTTTCTGTTTTTCTTTTTTTGTCTTTAAGTAAAATTTTTAAGAATATCAGAAAGAGGCAACTGAAATGAGTAGACTCTTCAGAAAAAGTACAAATGGCCAATAAATACATGAAAAAATGTGTAACATTTTTGGCCATTAGAAAAAAAGCAAATGAAAACAACAATGAAATTCTACCTTACACTAGAAAGAATGGCTATTATCAATAAATCAAGTAATAACAAATGCTGATGAGACTGTGTGGTAGGGTTCCTTTTACTTCATTGGTGAGAACATAAACTAGTACAATTATGAATATTAATATGGAGATTTTTTCAAGACATGAAAACTAGAAAGTTCATCTGACCCAACTAGTCCCCTTCCAGGTATCTTTCCAGTATATTTAAAGACACAGTACAGTGATACAAATATATCCATATTTATAGCAGCACAATTCATAATAGCTCAAGCTTGAAGTAGTCTATATGTTCATCAATAGATGAATTAACAAAGAAGATGTATTTATACACAAAGTAGTATTAGTCTATCATAAATAAGGATAAATTCAAGACACTTATAGGAAAATGGATATGTTTTAAGTCCATGATAAGTGAAATAAATCAGACACACAAACTCAAATATCACATGGTTTCTCTTATAAGACAAATCCAAAATATATACAAATTAAAATGAAAAATAAAATATAACAGAAAAAAGGAAAATAGATCTTTTGTAAATGGGAAAACACCTAAGAGAATGAGAGTGAGTGAAGAATAAGAGGAGAAAAGGTTATAAAACATTAATATATGTTATGTACATATAACAACTCACCATGAGGAATGTAATGATTATATTCTGCAAACACACAGTAATAAAGATCAGAATTCAAAAAGGAATGAAAGGAAATTCCCATTTTTCTCTTCTAATTATATGCAAAACTTTGTGTGGAAGTTTTGGCAAGTAACAGGCATGATTATTATCCCAAATAAAATAAAAGAACTGTGGTTCACATATTTCACATTAAAATCTTGAGTAAATAATTATTGCCATGCTCCACTTTCAAGTTATTAACTTACACATTTTAATCAGAAAACACTTGAAAAGTTTGAATGTGGGAGTTTTTTGTCCAAAAAGTTACACATGGTAAAATTATAACTAGTTTACAATTTCAAACAAAACAAAGCCTAATGACCATTGTTCAAAATTACAGAACCAAATTAAACGTGAAGAATTTTTGTATTGTATCTTCAAAATTGAAGGCATCTATTTTTTCTCAATTGGCTTTTATTTTATATTGTTTTTAGATGCCTCCCAAAACCTTATGTGGTAATAGGTGGGAATTTTTCAGAGGTACCTGCATCTAGAGTGTGTGGTGCTGGACTTAATTCATGGTGCAATGTTAGCATCAATGGAACTAGGATTTAGTATGTGAGTGCTACCTTCCCTAACTAGTCTGGGTAAGTTATAAGGCAAAGAAAGACCTGTGTTTGTTCCTTGTTGCTTTTTAACCTCCTGCTTTTCATGAATAGTTTCTACTGTGCAATGCCTGTCTGCCATGTCATCCTGTCTTGGAATGAAACCTCTACAAACTGTGAGATAAATAAAACTTTCTTCCACTAACTTTGGGTTTCAGGTATTTTGTTTCAGTAATAAGAAAAGTAACTAAGACAGAATTTGGGACCAGAGAAGAGGAATCATTAATGTGATGATACCTGACCATGTGGTTCAGGAGCCTTTGGAACTAACTTGTGGAAAGTGTCTGGAAGGTTTGGAAATGCCTGTGGAAAAGGTTTAACTGGGACCCTTAGGCAGTGCTTAATGGGAGACTTTAGCTAGAGCTCAGAAGAACAGAAGACTGATAGAAATCCTCGAAGTAAAGACCAAATTCAGGAAGCTTCTTCTGGGAAGAAGGACTACATTGGTTGTTGAAATCCAGATGTGTGTTATGGCTTGGAAGAAAGTTTGTCTGCATTTTGCTTGTGTTCAGAGACTTTACTAGACTATAGTTAAGAGTGGCAGACTATTTGCAGAAAATTTGTAAGACAGTTTAATGTTGAGCTGGTGACATACCTACTGTTAGCAAATTTTAGCCACATTTATGTTGAGAAAAAAGAGGAAAGATCCCAGTAGTGTGGTGTACAAGGTTTTGAGTTAGGCCAGAAAGGAAACTGCAATAAAGTTGCAGCCTGCAAAGATGGAGCAGAGGGGAAAATGGTTGGTGAAAAGAGTCAAAGAAAAAGTAAAGTATTTCCAAAGAGGAAAAATTGAAAAGATGGCCTGAGAACATTAGAAGAACCAGCAGGACTCCACCTTTGCAGCCTCAAAATTGCAAAAGTGAAAGACTTTACCTTGATAAGAAAGCCCTAGAGAACCATATACTCTAGGTGGCCTAGGGAAGTTGTTTCATGGGATTTGGTTCATAGGCACATCAATCCCTACAGCCCAGAGAGAAGGGAAGATGCCTGGTTACTGCTCCACCTGGCAGCAGACCTTGGCATTATCCTTGGTTATGGTTTTAGGTATTTGCAGAACAGAAGAATTGTGGAAACCAGGAAGGCTTCCAAGCAGTTATCAAAAAAAGGCTTGGGAAGTCTGTCAGTGTGCTCCTGAGAGGGCAATGTGTGAAGCTGTGAGGGGCAGGGGAGACACCAGAAATTTAGGTAATCTCACAATGTGGGTTGTCTGAGGAAAAACACAAGGAGGAAGCAGAATTGATCCAAGAGAGAAGCCATGCGATCCACAACCACCAGAAGTGCCATATGGGTGGAGCCCTCAAGCTCTTTGGAGTTCACACCATGGCAAAGATTGACTCAGATGCTGCATATGTAAGTACAAGATTTAAACTAGCAGTTTAGCCTGCAGTATATTGGATTTGCATTGATCCCATTCCTTTAAATCCCTCTATTTGTACCTTTTGGAATGGAATTTTCTATCTTATGCCACTCAACATTGGAATTGCTTAACTGTTTTGTTTTTCATTTTTATAAAGTTTTGCAAATAACAGTTTGCCTTAAATCTCAGGGGAGACTTTTGAGTTGGACTTTTCAGCAATGCTGAAACTTTTAGGACTTTGGCTACTCATAAAGATAGGCTAAATGCATTTTGAATAAAAGGATGTGCATGACCATTTGGGAGGATGGGATGAAATGTTGTGACTTGTGTTTACATGTCCCCCCAAAGTTTAATTCATTTGTAGGTGAGGCTTTTGCACAGATGGCTGAATTTAGAATGTGTGATGCTGGAATTGATTCATGGTACAATCCTAGGATCAAAGATACTGGAATTAAGTGTGTGAATGATAACCACTCTAAGTAGCTGGATATCAGGCAAAGAAAGAGAGAGCTGTTGTTGTCCCTTGTTGCTTAGCTAACTCTTTTCACCATTAACTGTTTCCCCTCTGCAATGCCACCCTGCTTTAGAAACAGCTGATTATAGACTTTAAGCTAAATAAACCTTTCCTTCTTTAACTTTCTGTCAGCATTGAGAAAAGTAATTAAGACAGATTACAATTACTGATGCAACATATGAGTATCAAGTTTTGACTGAATAACTTTAAAATTGTTTTTTACTACCTAAAAGGTATTTGCCCTTCCTTGTTTGCTAAGGGAGAAATTTCACCAGACAGTTGTGATTTGGGTTACACTGAATATCTCCAAAGTTATTCAATAAAGAGAAGTCCACAAGTTTTATATGAATTTGTCTTGTCAGTACACAGAGTTATTCATTTGTTTTTCTTGAGATGAATGAGGAAACAAAGCATTTGGTAGCTGACTGGTATGTCCGAGTTTCCATAAATAGTATTTTAGAAGCATCTATTCTTCTTAATCCTTTAGAAGAATGAAACACATTATAAATCAGCTACAGCAAAAAAACTATGGCTGAACTCTTATAAACCTGATGAAAAATATAATAATGGAAACAACCACCCCAACCATAACAACAACATGACAGCTAACCCTTATTGAGGACTATGTGCCAAAGTGTATAATTTAAATTTTCTAGCCTTAACTCATACAATCTTCACAGTATCCTCTTTAACATGTACTGTTTCATTTCATGGAGGTAAGTAACTTCCTCAACGTCACGCAATTGGCTGCTGAGTGCATACTAAAATACCAGTTATAAATCTCAAGCTCCTAATGACTGCAGCTCATAATCAGAACATAGCAGAGTGCCTCAAACACAGGAGGGGCTTAATAATGTTCAGTGAGATTCATTAAATGATGTGTTTATTAAATTGTACATTAAAAACAAGGACATTTCATTCTTCTATATGCAGATTGCTTAACTAATTTAAGCTTTGGAAGCTTGATGAAAATGGGAGAACAATAAAAAAACAGAATTTATTCTTCTCTGGGCTCAATTGCCAAAAAAATGTGTCTATCCAATAATCTGTGTTAAACCCTGAATTAAATACTAGGAACTGTTTTTGTATAGTTCAGAAAAGGATCCTCCCTTTTCAGTTTTCACAGTGGAGATCTTCCACATGTCTTTATTAAACTCTGGCTCCAGAATAAAATTAAAACTGCATAAACAATTTCCAGGAAAACTGTTATTAAAGCAAACCTTTTTGTTTTCCCTAAAATGCCCTTCATTTCATCCTGGTTAATACCAATTTATTGAGTTATCTTTCAAGAATTTACTTAAAGGTTAAGTTCTATTAAGAGAATTTCATAATGTTCAGTAGCATTTCATAATGAACACTAGCTAAATTATACCAAACAATACTGTGATTATTGAATTACCTCTTTGAAAGCAACAGTCATTCTCATTGTTTTACATAGTGCCTTAGGTTTGGGAGGTACTTTTCTTAGGTTACAAACAGATCGGAGATGAGCAGTCCCATCCATGTGATTTATTAAGAAAATAACTTCTGAAGAAAGGTGGAGATGCCTGGTAAGATAAATAGGGAACAGGGAAAGCAACATGAGGATGTCAGGCAAGGAGGTGACCTTAGGGAAATTCTTGTGGAAGGTAACACTTTAACCTAATGTTATGTCAGTTAAAAGGGGAATAAATCCCTAGACACTTTTAGCAGGGGTCATGTGCAGACAAAAGCCCAAGTCACTGGTTGTTTTAAATGAAATCATAACAAAGGGGCATCATGCATATGATAGAAAGATATCTGAGGGATGTAGTCACAACAGTAATATACCGTATAACATTCAACAATCATTTCATGAAATAAAGGAATAAAGAATTGATTGAATTGTATATCAGGTCAAGGCCATACACTGAAAATGTGTTGCATGGCTTAAAATTATGGATTAGGTATGGATGAGAAACAAGACAATGCCAATCAAATGATTAACACTCATCTCTCTCAGCTTGCCTTTCCTTATTCAATTTTACTCATATAATCACTAAATCTCTCTAGATTAGGTGCTGTAAGAGAGCAAGTATATAAGTAGAAAGTATACGGCACACAGTATCATAGTAAATAGTGAAAAATTGAAAGCCTTTACCTTAAAATCAGGTACAAGACAAGGATGTCCCCTATCACCACTCCTATTCAACATAGTACTGGAATACTAGCCAGAGCAATTAGACAAGAGACAGAAATAAAAGGAGTAAAGATAGGAAAAGAGGAAGCTAAATTATCATTATTTGCAGATGACATGCTACTTTACATAGAAGACCCCCAAAACTCCATTGAAAAACACCCAGATATAATAAATAAATTCAGCAATGTAGCGGGATACAAAGTCAATACAAAAATCAATAGCATTCCTATAAACTAACAACAAAAATACTGAGAGAGAAGTAAGAGAAGCCACACCATTCACACTAGCATCCAAAAAAATGAAATACATAGGAATTAATCTCACAAAAGATGTAAAACAGCTATACAAGGAAAATTATAATACACTGAAAAAGGAAATCAAAGAGGACCTCAGAAAATGGAAAGATATCTGCTGTTCATGGATAGAACAAACATTGTGAAAATGGCCACTATCCCAAAACTACTATACAGATTCAATGCAGTCACCGTCAAAATACCACTAACATGCATCCTAGATCTAGAGAAATCACTCCTAAAATTCATCTGGAACCAGAAGAGACCTAGAATGGCAAAGGCAATTCTAAGCAGAAAAGGCAAGGCAGTAGGCATCACAATCCCTGACTTGAAGTTATACTACAAAGGTACTGTGATAAAATCAACATGGTACTGGAATAAAAACAGACCTGAAGATCAAAGGAATAGATTGGAAGATACAACCACAACCACAAACCCACTCACCCACTCACTTATCTTTGATAAAGGGGCCAAACATGTTCGCTGGAAGAATGAAAGTATCTTCAACAAATGGTGCTGGAAAAATTGGCTCTCCACATGCAGAAGACTAAAACTAGACCTATGCCTATCACCATGTACTAAACTAAAATATAAATGGATCAAAGATCTCAATATTAAAACAGAAACACTAAATCTGTTGGAATACAAAGTAGGTAAAAACCTCAAAGATATAGGGGTACGTGGAGAATTCATGAACAAGAAGAATCAAACTGCATGGGAAATACATCCCAGAATCAATAACTGAGACCATATCTTATTAAAGAGTTTCTGCATGTCAAAAGAGATTTCCGACAGAGTGAAAAGAATACCCACAAATTGGGAAAAAAATCTTAATGGATTGTCCCTCAGACAAAGGACTTCCGTCTAGAACTTATAAAGAATTAAAAAACGTCAGACATTCAAAATTCAAAGACCCAATCCAGAAATGGGTATCTGAAATGAATACACAGTTCTCATATGAAGAAATACGAATGGCAAATAAATACATGGAAAAATGTTCATCAGCATTATTCATCAGAGAAATGGAAATTATAACTACACTGAGATTCCATCTCACCCCGGAAAGAATGGCCAGGATAGAAAAAAACCACCAACAACAAGTGCTGGAGAGG
>PVJX010047960.1:0-11659 GCA_004027295.1 Dolichotis patagonum
GGAGGCAGTGGGACCCAAAACAAGCAGTGCAACCCATGGGAGTGAAAGGGGAGGAATTGTCTACAATAGGGAGGCAGAGGATATTGTTAATTGGGTAACAAGATTTAAAATTTACATTATTCTCACCACTCTGCTTGGATGGATTACGTGCTATTCCAGTTTGGCTACTTACACTAGACTTGAGGACATGGTCAGCTATCCCAAAAATAAGAGGACACATCATGGTAATCATCCTTAATTTTCCTATCAACTTAATCTGAAGCCCTTTATAACTTATACTGTCTTATTATGGCTGATCTTATTTGCATCTGGTTTGTTAGATTGCTACTTTGTATTGACTGATTTTATTTAAATCTGTTGTGATGGATAGCATCAAGTCTAAGAGTATAGGCAACTACACTGAAGATGACAAGATTCACTGAGATACCCACTCTGGTTTGATTATTACTTGCTTTTGAAGTCTTATAATGTCTCCAATGCTTCGTTTTTATTAATGTTGTTATATACTGCTGAGACAGCATGGTAACCATTGTAGATCACCTTGTATTGTGGTTTTATGTGACTTTTTTGCCTCATGCTTTTCTAGGAATTGTTTTGTTTTATCTTGCTGTGTTTTTTTATTAACCTTGAATACAGAAAGGATAGATATATACATTTAGAGACTCATGCATGTGTAGAGCTTATAAACAGTTTACGAGAACCAACTATATAACACATGTTGAAATGAACAACTACTTTGAAGAAAAAGAGACACTACAATACCCAGTGCTGATTCCATCATGTCATGATGTGAAATCCAACAAAACTATCACTTTTTGTTCAAAGTGATTTTAGCTTGCTTTGTCTTGTTTAAGTTCAACACATATGAAATGTATGGACAACTGTTTTGAGGAGAATGAAAGATAGTATGACAGCCATTCTTGGCTTCCCTAATGTCTGATCTTGAAGACCTGAAATGCCCTCCTCGTCCTGCTCAGATCAATGCCATACTATGTTGTTTCATGTGAATTCCCTGTATGTGACAATATGGACAACTATTTGGAAGAAAAGAAGAATCAATATGATAGAGAGTGAATATCTCCGATTGTCCAATTTTGAAATTTATGTCTCTTACATTGCTTTCTTGTGATCTGCTTTGTTCTGTTTTGTTGTGTTTAATTTTACCCTTTTGATATAATTGCATGTATATTTGAGTGGGTAAGATGGATGACCACATTGCTGTTTTTGTCAGATCACGGAGCAGAACTGTTAACAGTCTCACTGTTTGAATGTCCACTTTACATGCTTTAACTTTGTAATTTGAATAACTATTTCCAAGAAGTCAGTATGTAGTTTGTCAAGTAATAATTTCGTAGGATTTTTTGTTATTGCTCTTTTCCTTTTTTCCTTGGAATTCTGTATTGCTGCTACCCTTTATTCTGTTTTGTTTTGTTTTTTCTCTTTAAATAAAATTAAAAAAAATAAAAAAAATTCACATTTCTAACAAATTCACAGGTGCTGTTGATGCTGCAGAATGGAAATAGCACTTCGAGAACTACTATTTTAAACTCATAGGTTTTGTGATAGATTTTATGTAGGAATGGCGGCTAGGGAGAGACAAGGGTGGCTTCCAGATTTCCAGCTTTAACCATGTTGATGTCATTTACAGTAACAGGGGGGACTTAAATGTAATAAAGGGAAATTCACAAATCTTTAATTTATATGTTATTTTTGAGGTTCATTTAAGATGTGTGATGAAAAAATATTGAAAAAAAGTGATGGCTATATGTGCCTGGAACTCATAAGAGACTTCTAAATTGAAGATAATAATTTTATAGCCTCCAATACATTTATGGCAACTAATGTGGAGGGAGTGAGATTAATAAATGTGAAAGAATATAGAATGAAAAGGAGACCTAGTGCTAGCCAGGGAACTCGAGGTTTGAGTGGATGGATGCATATAGAACTCATCCATGAAGGAAATTAGACAACAGGATTGGGAAAGTATAAGGTAAATGAGAACAGAGAGTGACTCCAGAATCCAAGGAGAGTTTCATGATGTAGGGTGTAGGCAATAATGCCAAGGTATCAAGAAAGGGAAGATCTGTAGCTGGATTTAATGGGCAGGCCACCATTAAGGACCTTCGCGAGAATATTGTGTTAGACTGACTGCGGGTAGAAGTTAGAGCAGATTAACAAGTTCGTGGAAGAAGTTGAGAGAGGAACCTGAGAGAGGAGAAATGGACAATCATTGCCACTAAATTCTTCCTTACAGAGGCAGGAAACACATCTATGAACATTTACTTTATTTCCAAGTAGGTAAAATATTTGTGCACATGCCTGAGAATCAAAGTGACTCGAAGGCTATCAAGTTTAAATATTTCTTTATTCACTCTTGTGACTTACCTCTCCTAATTCCTGTGGACAATCTTTTTTATTAGTTTCTTGTATATTATTTTAGTTTTAGTAAAACTGATTTTTGAGGCTAGGAGGTACCTGACAGTATCACATGGAGGGCTAAGATCTGCTTAACGACTACTTGGATTTATTACACACTTAATTTCCATTCTTTTCCTTCATGCCTACCTCTCTGCAGGTATACACACACACACACACACACACACACACACACACACACAAACACACATGACTTGTTCCCAATTACAGGTAGTATATCTTCTTAGTAAGTCTGTCTTTTTAAAAAATCATTTCAGAGTAAACTCAATCCTTAAAGAACAATTATTCTTTTTGTAAATGAATATCTAGGGTAATTTATTCTCAGACCATAAATGAGAAATCCATCATTTTCTGATCAACTCTGGTTTATCATTGTCACTAGAAACAATTGAATCCAGGATCTTAAATGTCATAAAATCCTTCTCTGTCTTTCTGTATCTTCCTGTCTGTATATCTATGTTTCTCTCAATGGTCATATGAAAAACAATAAGCCCCTTTGCAGCTTTGGGTGGGTATTATTACTAATCCAAGACCCAAAATGGTAACTTCCCCTCACACTATAAATCCATATGAGAGCAGTTTCTGATCAGGTAGACTTGTGTCATAGCACTATTGCCACACCAATCTCACTCCTGCCAGTGTGGGCTACTCCAGTTCACCTAACTTCCATGACATTTCCAGTGGGTTAGCGGACACGCAAGATGTCCCATGAATCCAGGTCTAGAGGGGAGAAGGTGTGCTACCCTGCAGGAAGGGAATGACTGTTAGCTCAAGGGATAAACTAATTTAAGGAAACAGACAAGCAACTAGAAAAGCAGTGTCAATCTTAAACTTCTCAGGTTTTATTTCTCACAGCATCCTAAGGTACATGACTCTTGTATTTTTACAATTTTATATGTGATTATGTGTGATTTTCATTCCAAGATGGAAGTTACTATGTTCTTTGTTCTCATTTGCTTCTCCCAGGCCTGGTGGGGTAAGGAACAAGAAATGAGTTCTTAGCACTCACATGTCTAATGAGAAAATCAATAAAGCTCTCATGGACACTTTCTTCTAGGTGACTGACTATCTTGGTGTGGCATCTACCGTTCCATCTGCTTTTGTCACACTTCTTATTTACCTCTGTTGGCTTTTACTTGAGGGTTGACCAAAGGTCCCAAATCTGTTTCCCAGGCCCTCAGAGGTTGACGGGCAGGAGTTGGCAGAGTTTTCCTGCAAGGGCTAAATATAGAATATTTGAAGTTTGAAGGTCATGCAGTCTTGAGTTTAACTACTTAACAAATCTGTGCCACCAAAGCAGCCATAGAAAATATGTTAATGAATAGACATGACTGTTTTCCAATAGTATTTATTTACAGTAACAGGTCCTAGATTGGATTTGGCCTAAAAATTATTGTTTATTAATCCCTGACCATCAGCAAATTGTCTCGCTAATTTCATCCCTAGAAGGGCTTTGAGTTGAGCAAGGTATTCAGAGCTTAAGCATATAATATCATGAATCTCATGTTAGTGATGCTATTATTTGATTTATTGTATAATTTTGAGCAGACAGATTTCTGATCCCTTTTCAAATTTAGTAAAATAGGATATAATATTATGTAAGGAGATTCTATTAGTAGTAAAAAGAATTATGCATTAGTTTGTTTGACTAGTAAGTGAAGAAAGTAGAAGTTTCCAGACTTGACTAATATTTTACTAAGCCATCACATTAATACTAAAGAAAATTCACCATTTGTTCTAAAAAGTCAATAGGATTGCAACGTAAATTTATCCTCCTCATTTTAGACAGTCCAGTTCAAAAGTTCTGACATTCAGCCTTGTTAGTATTGCTTCCAAGGGCCCTTAATACTGTAAGGCACTGTTTAATTTGACCAAAAAATAGTGCTTAACAAGAAAGTTCAGTGTTGCAGACACTATGTGCTAATACACCCTGCTGGACAGTTCAAATTTCAGTGATGTTAGGGATGGCATAGTTCTTCATGGAACTCAGGCTACAAAGATCAGAGTTGATTTTGTTATAGAAAATTGAATCATAATATTGATATGGGGAGTTTTTTCACCTCTGAATATCTTACACCCAGGTTTTTCCTCAGCTCAGTGGAGAAAAAGAGATGCCTGTGGTAAATACTCATGGCTGTGGAGAACTTCTAATCATAGGTATGAAAATAACTTCATGTACAAGTAAATTCCTGTAGTAGTCAAAGAGTCTCTTCAGTACCTTTGGTGGGGAATGATGAACAAGGAAGAAATAGCAGAGTTGCAGAGTCCAGGGAAAAGGCAAATCCTTGAATCCGTCTTCTCCCTTCTTTTCTTTTTCTTTCAATAAAGGGTGTTGAGTTAGCCATTACTTAATCTAAATTTGAGACAAAGGAACATTACTTAATAGTCACTTTTTCTTCATGGTTTAAAGTCTTCAGATTTATGAAATCTTAAACAGTAGAAGGGGCATCGTCAGACCACTGTCTTTATACTCCATTCTACTATCAGAATCTCACTCTGTTCCTTATAAAAGATAGTCATTTTCTGCTTGAAAAATGCCAGGCAAGAATCTCATTCAGTGACAATGCTTACTTTGGAATCCTCTCACTCTTAGTCATTTCCCTTTTGTTTGCAACAGAAATCTGCTTGTCTCTAGAATCCTTTGATGATTTTATCCTTAGATGCAACATGCTCTGACTCCTATCTCTTCTACAGGGGAGTTCCAAAGTTCACTGACGAGAACTGTGTATACTTGCCATGTGTGGAGGTCAAATGGTTCCATTTCCTTCCCTGTGCCTTTGCAGTGAGGTGACCTGCAGTCCTCATGCCCACCAAGCTCTCCATCCAAAGGGTGCTGTCATCCACCAGTGCTCTGGGTCCAGTGTGGGCCCTGATGTGGACTACACACTTCCATTAGAGTCAGAACGGATAACTGAGAAACATGACTAGTGGTTTTCTTGAATCGGGCATTCTCTTTATAAAGATGTACTTGACTTGCTAACATGCCACGTCTTTGGTCATGAATATCTATAGCAACATCATGGTTTCTAAGGTAATTTTGGAAGCAGTATTGAAGACTGAATACAGGACCTTTGCACACAGCTACCCATCCCCTGATCTTTCTTTTTTGTACCAAGTCCTTAAATGGCTCAAATTATTGATCCTCTTGTATCAGTCTAGTATATATTTTTAGAAACTATTCAATTGTAAACCAATGGTAGAGAGTCAAGTGAATTATATCTTCTGATGTTATAGAGTGTTATTGTTTAATCCACACAAGAATGTGTTGTCATTTTTGCATGCATTTTTAATTTATATGAATAGTACTATGGATACATCTCACTTTTCCTATTGTTTTCACATGCCGAACTTCTACAAAGATTTATATAACTAGGTCAGTGTTTATCTAGGTATTTACTAGATATTTCTTCTTAACTATGGCATGGCATTTTAAGGAATACATTTATGTAAGTTGATGCCAGTCTGCTCTCTCAGTGGTAGATACGCTAACTGCCTCTGCTGCTTTGCACCAACAACAATGCTGTGAGGAATTTTCCTAACCTTTTGTACAGATTTTGGGGTTGCTGGATAATTGTACATAAATATTCTAAACATGACTTAGCAAAACAAGATCACTGCTCAGAGGGACAAAGCCAACATTTTGATGCATGGAGGTCTCTAAATTTCATATCTAAATCCTCACTAACATCTGGTGTTTCCCAAGTTTCTAATGTATTTGTTTATTTACTGTGGTACCTGAGATTGATTTCTGGGCTGCACTCACCCATGCTAGGCAAGTTCTCTACTCTCAAGGTAGATCTTCAATCCTTTACCTTTTTATAAAAATTTATTTTGACATAGGGTCTTGAGACATCACTCAGGTTATCCTCCTGCTCAGTATCCGCCTGCTTTGAACTCCCAACAAGTTAGAATTACAGGTGTACACCGCTACACTAAGCCCAGGTTTTGAGTTTTTGCCAGCATAAAGAAATATATTGTTATTTTTCTTTCCCTTTTATAACTACTAATGAGTTGGAACATTTTCCTATGTTTGTTATTGCTTTTCTTAATTTGTTCTCTTAAAACTGTTAGATGTATTTCATTTGTATTTAATTTTTTTCCAGTTCAATTGAACTGTAATTGACAAATGTACAAAAATCATACATAATCAAGATGTACAATTTGAATGTTTGATGGATGTATGCAGTGGAGTTCCTGTATTTTTTGTTGTGACTTGTGATATCTTAAAACTAATTTAATACTTACTGTTTCACACATTGCAAATACTTTCTTTACTATATCACATCTTTTATGTTTTGCGCACTCACAATTAGTTTGGCTTATGACTTTTGATTTTGAAATTTTATTTATAATGTTCCTCTTTGCCCACTTCAGTGACAATGACATTTCTCTTCATTTTTTCATTAACTTGATTTGTTTAATTAATTCAAAGTCTACTCTTGTATGCAGCATTATGAACATATTATATTTTTGCTGCACAGAACAAGCCATTTTCTGCTCACCACATAAGTGCAAATTTTCTTTTCCATGTTGAATTAAATCATACAATAAGTTTTCAGGTGCACTTTCATTTACCTTTGAGTCTTCTCTTTCCACTACATTATTCTGTTCTTGCACTAATGTATGACTTTTATTACTATGATCTGATGGTTTATCTTTTATCTCATTGCAAAAGTCTCCCCTCATTATTCTTTTTTATACATATCTTAAGAATATTTGTGGTCTTTTATTATCTGTATAAATTTTAAGTGTATGCATCAATACATGCAGGTAGAAATCAGTGGAACTGTATTGAGGCTACACACTTGTTAGGGATAGTTGTTTTTTTTTTTTTTTTTGGTACTGGGGATTGAACTCACGACCTTGCACTTACCAGGCAAGCACTTAAGCCACTGAGCTAAATCCCCAGCTCAGGGATAGTTATTTTTATAACATTAGGTTGTCTTATACAAAAAAAGAAACCCTTCTCATTATTTGGACCAAATTCATGTGCTCAGTTGCAAATTTTTCTTCATATAATTATGAAATATTAATTAAAAATTAATTTTAAGTATATGCATGTAAAACTATACCTAAATTTATGTTCTTTCTCTTGTTTTTCAAAAATTGTTGCATGCCCTTCTTTCACATTTAGTTAAATATTTCTTTAAGGCCTTTATGATTGCTTTTACAATTCAGATAGCAATACACAGACATTGCTAAATGCAAGCTATATTTCTAAAAAATGTGGTATTTTAAGGTTCTCTTTTTATTTTTAATTTTCATACTTTTTTACATTATGTTTGAAAGCCTGTTAGATAATTCTTTGCAATTCACTGAAATTTATTTTATGGTGTAATACATGGTTTATTTTTAAAAGTTGTCTGCGTTGGTGGCTGGTTCTTACACACATAACATTGTATGTGTGAGACTTAAATAAGAACACATACACACAAAATCACATAGTCACACACAGTCACTTCTTATTATGTTTCATATGTTCCACACCAACACTGATTGGTGAATACAGAGCCATGGCTTCAAGGGGAAGCACAGGGTCATGCTCTTGAAGCCTTTGCTCATAATATTTTCAGAAACTGATCACCAGAATTTCTCCAACATGCATTTCTGTTTAAAGACTTCGTATGTAGAATGGATTGATGCTTTACCAGCATTGACCAAATACCAGCAGCACTACATCTCACACCTGAACAGTTTGTCTCCAACAGGAGCATCCCAGCCTTTTTATGCTGATGAATGGCAGCAGGCAACATTTAAGGATAATCTGAAAGAGTAGACTCAGTAACAGAAGAACAGATGCAGGGAAATGTGGCAGCAAATAGCCCACGACAGTTGTTGGAGAGCGTTGAAGCTGAATACATGTGCAGGGCGGTGGCATGGCCCGGGCATTATTAAACTGAGAACGAGGAGACACTTCAGGGGGCAAGATAGGCCACAGCTGAGGCTACCTGGAGCCTTTCCGGATAGTTTTCCTTAATTGGCATCATCTGCTATGAGGGGTCTTTGAACCCCTCCCAAGATCCTGCTCAGGTTTCCTCCATTGTCCACTCAACTCGTTGCTTGTTCTGATTAAACATGGACTGCCTAGGGTCAGTCAGCTGGCTGGCTATTAGAGTTCCAAGGCCTGAAGAGGATCTCACTCCTCCTGCAGCCCTAAAGATCATGCCACTTGTCTCATTCCTTTGAGCCTTGCTGTGCACCCATCTGGGGGATTGGGGATCTAAGCACAGACCCCAACAGACAAACCCCCTGTTTGCAGTGCAGAGTTGACATAGAGTCTTCCTCTCAGCCAGGAATGTAGACACCCGGAGATAACACTTTTCCTGCTCTGCTCATGTCTGCATATAACTAAATCATACCACAAGTATGGATTTGGGGGAATGATCAATAAATTTAAGCAAGTAAACAACTTCACAGAAACAAAATCCATTAATAGTGAGGGTCAGTTTTATATACAAATTTTATTCAAAAACCATGGATGGATGTGGTGGCACACACCTGTAATGCCAGACTTGGAATGCTGGGACAGGAAGATCCACTTGAGTTCAAAGCCAGTCTGTGCTACATAGTAATTTCAAGGCCAGTTTGAATTACATAGTGAAACTCCGTCATACAACAAAACAAAACAAAACAAAGCAAAACGGATCATACTCTATAGACTTCCATGGAAAACGCATCTGATATGTATGCCAATACTAATAGTTTAGACTCATTCATTATAGTTTTCCATCCTTCTTGGTTGGAAGCCCTAATTCTGGAGGCTTAGTGGAGTTGTAGGTGCAGGAGTCACTGTTCCAGGGTGGCTGGCAAATCTCCTCTAACTGTTCTGTGCCGTGTGCTAGTGTCATTCCCTATCTGGCTAACTTTGTGCTGATTTCTACTGCAATGAGGCAAAAAATAATTGTCTCCTAGCAGTGTGAGGGAAACTAAAAGAAGAACATAAAACATTCTCTTCTAACCGATCCTCACAGGAAAGACTTCCTCTGATACAGAACTTCAGCCTTCTAATACTTCCTTCTACATTCAAATCATGGCTCCACAGAAATCTGTCCCTGTTTCTCTAGTATACTCTTACCCTGGAATTATGGTTCCACACACACCTATCATTTTCCAAACTGTCCTTTTGGAGAAGGTTTTGGGTTAGGATGGGGAGTGAAAAGACTTTATTCATTGTCTTGGCTCATACGTAAATAAAATGCATACAGCTATCACAATGGGCTTCTCTTCTTAGTTGCAGAGGGTTCTTCGCATATGTTAGGGCTTAGTGGAAGAGATTTAGGAGGCAGTCTCAGAACTAGCTCTTAGATGACTGAAGAACTATTGTTACATTAGCCACCAAAATAAAGAGGTAGTAATGACAATACAGGAAAACAAAAGAGAAGCTAGATAGTTTGACATCAACTGTAGGCAGATATGATAGCCACATAGAGAGGGGTTATAAACTTCTCCATGAGCCTGGTCATCAAGTGAGATTGGCCTTGGAGATGTGGCTCAGGGAGGGCTGTTTTGTCAGGGCTTACTTCCAGCCCTTTGAAATGTTTGTGTCTGTCACTTTCTTTACCATTTTGCTTATTAAAATTTTTATGGTATATGTTTGCAGCACATCACATTTCCATTCCTTGTCAGGCGTTGGTGCATGTACAAAACATACTCTTCTGCTTTCCCTGCCCTCCTTTTCTTCTCTCTCCTTCTCCAGATACCCATTCCATTTGCGAATGTTCTGTCTCTAATTCCTATTATAGCATCTATTTTTTATCTTATTTTTTATTTTTATCTTGGGTTTCTCATGTAAGGAAAAACATGCAATATACAAACTTGTGTGTCTGACTTATTTCACTTAATATTATGGTATGAAAGTGCATCCAGATTTCTACAATTAACTTGTTTATCTTTCTTTATGGTAGAATAATACTCCATTGTGTATAAACACCACATTTCCTTTATCCATTTACCTACTGTGGGAAATACAAGATGTTTTCAAATTTAGCTATTACTAATTGTGCTGCTATAGATGTGGGTACTCATGTATCACTGTAATATGACATCTTTAACTCTTTTGGGAAGATACTCAGAGGAAGGATAGTTGGATCAAATACGATTCACAGTTTTAGTTTTTTACAGCATCCCCATACTGATTTCCATAGTGACTGTACTAGTTTATGTTCCTACCAACAGTGTAGAAAGGTTCCTTTTTCCCTGAAGCCAAGAAAACCTCTCATCGTTTGATTTCTTGATGATAGGCATTATTTCTGGGGTAAAAATAGAATCTCAGTCTTGTTTTAATTTGCATTTCTCTTATGGCTAGCAATGACAAATGGTTCTTAATGTATGGATTGCCTATTTATAGTACTTCTTCTGTTAAGTGTTTATTCATTTCACCTGATTAAGTTTTGACTGTGTTTTTTTAAGGGTTCTGTTTTTTAATTCTTTATAGTCTTTTGTCTAAGGATTAACTAGTAATTTTTTCCATTCTATAGATTATTTTTTCACTTTTCCCTCCTATATTGAAAGATCAATAGAACAGAATAGAGGATGTAGAAAAAATCCCAAGCTTAATCAACTATTCTGTCTTTGACAAAGAGACCGAAACACACTGGAGGAAAGATGGCCATTTTAATAAATGGTACTGGGAAAACTGGCTAATCACACGTTGAATCCAGACCCATATCTCTCTCCTTGAACTAAACTTAAAGTGGAAGAAATAACTGAACATTAAAACAGAATCACTTAAGCTGGTGGCAGATCAAATAAGTAAAATCTTGGAGTCATAGACACAAGCAATGGCTTTCAGAACGGGACCCCAGTTGCACATGAAATAGTAATGACTTTACTTCAGTCAAGAGTGTGGTGGCTTGGATGAATTATGTGCTGTTCCAGTTTGTCTACTTATGCTAGACTTGAGGACATGGTCAGTTATCCCAAAAATAAGAAGACATATTACGGTAATCACCCCTAATTTTCCTATCAACTTAATCTGAAGCCCTTTATAACTTATACTGTCTTATTATGGCTGATCTTATTTGCATCTGGTTTGTTAGATTGCTACTTTGTATTGACTGATTTTATTTAAATCTGTTGTGATGGATAGCATCAAGTCTAAGAGTATAGGCAACTACACTGAAGATGACAAGATTCACTAAGATACCCACTCTGGTTTGATTATTACTTGCTTTTGAAGTCTTATAATGTCTTTAATGCTTTGTTTTTATTAATGTTGTTATAT
>PVJX010047961.1:0-11659 GCA_004027295.1 Dolichotis patagonum
TAATTCCTAAGTATTTCATTTTTTTGGATGCTAGTGGAAAGGGTGTAGTTTCTCTTATTGCTCTCTCAGTACTTTTGTTGTTAGTGTATAGAAATGCTATTGATTTTTGTGTATTGACTTTGTATCCAGCTACTTGTTGAATTTATTTATTATATCTAGGAGTCTTTCAATAGTTTTGGGGGTCTTCTATGTAAAGTATCATGTCATCTGCAAATAATGATAATTTAACTTCCTCTTTTCCTGTCTTTGCTCCTTTATTTCTCTTTCCTGTCTTATTGCTCTGGCTAGTATTTCCAGTACTATGTTGAATAGCAGTGGTGATAATGGACATCCTTGTCTTGTGCCTGATTTTATGGTAAAGGCTTTCAGTTTTTGACCATTTAATATGATGCTGGCTGTGGGTTTGTCCTAGATGGCCTTTACCATATTGAGATAAAGACTTTGTATTCCAATTCTCTGTAAGGTTCTTATTATGAATGAGTGTTGGACTTTATCAAAAACTTTTTCTGCATCTATAGAGATGATCATATGGTTCTTCCTTTTGGCTCTATTGATACGGTGGATTGCATTTATTGTTTTGCATATGTTGATCCATCCCTTCATTCCTGGGAAAAATTCCACTTGGTCATGGTGTATAATCTTCTTGATGATTTGCTGCATCCTGTTTGCCAATATTTTATTGAGAATTTTTCCATCTATGTTCATTAGGGAGTTTGGCCTATAGTTCTCTTTTTTAGTTGAGTCTTTCTCTGGTTTTGGTAATATAGTGATATTTTCTTCCAGGAAAGACTTAGGAAGAATTACTTCCCTTTCAATTTTATTGAAGAATTTGGGGAGTGTCAGAATTAAGTCTTTGTATTTCTTGTAGAATTCTGCAGTGACTCCATCTGGGCCTGGACTCTTCTTTGTAGGCAAGGACTTAATTACATTTTCAATTTCAGTAATAGTAATTGGGTTATTCCGTATTTTTACATCTTCCTGATCCAGCTTTGATAGTTCATATGTATCTAGGAATCTGTCTATTTCTTCAGTGTTATCAAACCAATAAAAGTAGAGGTTTTCAAAATAAGTGTTGATGATCTTCTGTATTTCCACTGAGTCTGTAGTAATTTCACCTTTTTCATTCCTTATTGCATGAATTTGAATTTTTTCTTTCCTTTTTTAATAAGGTTGGCCTGGGGCTTATCCATTCTATTTATTCTTTCAAAGAACCAACTCTTTGATTCATTGATCCTTTGTACTGCTTTCTTAGTCTCTATTGCATTAATTTCTGCTCTGATCATTATAATTTCTTCCCTTCTTTTGGCTTTGGGCTTGGCTTGCTCTTCTTTTTCTAGATATTTGAGTTGTAGCATCAGGTTGTTTGTTTGTGTTCATTCTGTCTTCCTGATGTGGGAACTCAATGCAATAAATTTTCCTCTTAGGACTTCTTTCATTGCATCCCACAAAATCTGGTAAGTTGTGTCTGTGTTTTCATTTACTTGTAGTTATTTTTTAATTTCTTCTTTAATTTCCTCTCTGACCCACTGATCTCTCAAGAGTGTATTATTCAGTTTCTATGTGTTTGTAAGTTTTTTGCAATTTCTTTTACCATTAGTTTCTAGTTTCATGACACTATGATCTAATAACATGCATGGGATAATTTGAATTCTTTTGCATTAACTTAAATATGTTCTGTGGGCTAGTATATGGTGTATTTAGAGAATGTCCCTTGTACTGCTGAGAAGAAGGTATATTCTGATGTTGTTGGATCGAACAGTCTTTATACATCTATCAAGTACATTTGTTCACAGGTGTGGTTCAGTTCTGTTATGTCTTTGCTGATTTTCTGTCTAAATGATCTGTCCCTTTGTGTTAATGGTGTGTTAAGATCTCCTGTTATAATTGTATTATTGCTTATTTGATTTTTCATTTCTGTTAGTATTTGCTTTATATAGCTGTGTGCTCTGGAATTTGGTGCATATATATTTAAGATTGTGATCTCTTCCTCTTGAAGTTTTCCACTAACTAATATGTAGTGACCTTCTTTATCTCTTTGGATCATTCTTGGTTTGAAATTCACATTGTGTGCAAACAGGATGGCTATTCCTGCTTTTTTTTGGTTTCCTATTGCATGAAGTATTGTTTTCCATCTTCTGACTTTCAGGCTATGAGTGTCCTTTTGGGTTACATGGGTTTCTTGTAGACAGCATGTGGTTGGATGTTGTTTCTTGATGCATTCTGTCGGTCTGTTTTTTTGATTGGTGAGTTGAGGCCATTTACATTAATGGTTGTAACTGTTACATATTGGTTTATTTTTGACGTGTTACCTTTCTGCTGTTGTGTCTTTAGCTTTCCTTTCTGTTTAATTGTCTGCCTTGCTTGGTGGTTTTATTCCATGTGTATCTAGAATGTCTTTCAGTATTCTTTGTAGGGTTGGTTTGGTGTTCATGAAGTTCTTCAGCTGTTCTTTGTCATGGAAGTATCTTATGTCTGCATCCATTTTGAAGGATAGTTGTGCAGGGTACGTCAGTCTGGTTTGGAAGTGGTTTTCCTTTAGGATCTGAAAGACTTCACTCCATGCTCTTCTTGATTTCATTGTTTGTGTTGAGAAGTCTGCCATGATTCTGATAGGTTTTCCTTTATAGGTGAGCTCTCTTTTCTCTCTAACAGTTTTTAGTATTTTTTTCTTATGTTGGATTTCTGGGATGGTGATTATTATGTGTCTGGGTGTAGTTTTATTTTGGTTATGGTTGTTTGGAGTTCTGTATGCTTCACTTATCCAAATGTGAGTGTCTCTTCTCAGGTTTGGGAACTTTTTAGGCATTACTTCTGTAAATATCCTCTTAATATCATTTTGCCTGTCCCCTTCTTTTTCATTTATCCATATTAATCTTATGTTATTTTTTTTTTTGCATCCTCTTGGAGGTGTTGAATTGTTATTTCCTGATTCTTTGTTATTTTTAAAAGATCTTGTCTTTCCTGTTCACTGGCTGCAATCTTATCTTCAAGGTCTGAAATTCTATCTTCACTTTTGTTGAGGCCGTTTTGGCAGCTTTCAATAGCATTTTTGATTTCCTGTATGTCTATTTGAATCTGCTTCATGTGTTCTGTTTGTTTCGTATAGTGTTCCTTTTGGGATTCTATGTGTTTGTTTTGTTCCTGTAATTTTTTTAGCTGTGTCTTCACTAGATGCATTCACTATTTCTTTCACTATTTTTATCAATTCTTCTTTTACCTGGGCAAGTATTTCTGATTTGAATTATAGCTTTCCCTATTTGCATATTTATTTCTTTTGATATCATTTCAGACATTTCAGACTATTTTCTTCTATGTACATGGCTTTTAAGCTTTCTTGGGGTGGGCTGAATCTTTGAGCCTCCCTTTTGGTCTTTCTTTTTGTTATTTTTCTATATTTCCTTGCTTTGAGCAGTGTTCCAAAGCTTCCTCTGGATGTGTGGTGAATTACCTCTTGCACCCTCAGTTCCTGGAGCAGCAGTGGCTCCACAATAGGCTCTTGGCTCCTTAAATTGCAAGGTGGAAGCTGGGCCTCATAAACTGGGGCCCATGGAACCTCGGGCCACAGTTCCATGTCCTAGATGGTGAGTATGATCTCAACGGCTAGGAGTGCTGGTTTTAAGCTCTCCCCAGGCCAACCCACACCAGGCCGTCAGGCCACTAGTTTGGCCTCTGCCTCCTGAACTGAGAGAAGGCTGCTGGGTTTGGTTCACTAAGGCTGTGGAGCTTCCAGGGCCTGGTCCAGTGTATCCAGTAGCTAGCCCAAACTCAATTGTCTCACAGCAGACTTGTAAACACAAACCATCAAATCATGAAAAGCGTGGAGTGACGTATTTCAAGTACTGAAAGGAAACAACTTGCAGTCCTGCAAAACTATCTTTCAGAATCAACAGAGAAATAAGATACTTACATGACAAAGAAAAACTGAGGAACTTCATTAACACACATCCAACCCTACAAAGAATACTGAAAGACATTCTGAAAAATGATAAAAATGAAAACTCTAAGAACAACACCAGAAAGAAATCAACAAGCAGGACAAGTGATTAAACAGAGGAAAAAAGTATGGAACCAACATTAGAAAGATAACATGACCATGATAATCCAATACATATAAACTGTAACCATAATGTAAATAATCTCAGTTTACCAATCAAAAGAAACAGACTGACAGAGTGGATCAAGAAAAAAAATTTAACTCAAAGCACATTTAACACAAAAGAAAATTCATAGGCTAATGTCAAAAGATACAAAACTGTACTCTATGTGATGGGAACCCAGAAAAAAGCAGAATTAGCTACTCTGTTGGCAGAAAATGTGAACTGCAAGGCAAGAATGATCAAAAGATATAAAGAAGGTCACTATATACTGGTTAGGGGAAAATAAGAGGAAGGAATAACAATAATAAATATACTTCTACCAAATATGGAAGCACCAACTATGTAAGAGAAATATTAATAGACATGAAAAATCTAATAAGCAACAGTAGAATTATAATAGGGGGCCTTAACTCCACATTGTTACAAAAAGACAGATCAACTAGTAAAAAAAATTCTGCAAAGAAATAATAGAAATAAATCAAACTTGTGAACAAATGGACTTAGTAGATGTGTGCAGAGTACTCCACCCAACAACATCAGAATATACATTCTTCTCAGCTTCACATGTGACATACTCTAAAACAGACCATATACTAACCCATTGAATATACAAAGGAATGAAAAAAAAGGAATTGAAATTATCTCATGCATATTATCTCACCACAGTGCACTGAAATTGGAAATTAATGATGAAATAAACTTCAAAAACTCCATAAACACATGGAAATTAAATAACATCCTACTGAGTAACCAATGGATCCCAGAGGGAATTAAGGAAGAAATTAAACAATATATACAATCAAACAAAAATGCAAATACAACTTCACAAAACCTATGTGACCCAATGAAAGCAGTCCTCAGAGGGAACGTTATAGTGGTGAATTATCATATCAGTAAAATAGAATGAGGACAAATAAAAAATTTAATCCTGCACCTCAAGCTTCTAGAAGATGAAGAACAGGTCAATACCAAAGCCAAAATAAAAGAGGAAATTATAAAAATCAGAGCAGAGATTAATGCAATAGAGACTAAAAAATACAAAGAATTAATGAATCAAAAAGATGGTTCTTTGAAAGATTAAATACAATTGATAAGCCAATCTATCCCATCTTTATCAAAAAAGGAAAGAAAAAGCTCAAATTCATGCAATAAGGAATGAAAATGGTGAAATCACTATAGATCCCTGTGGCAATACAGAAGATGATCAATACCTAATTTGAAAAACTTTACTCTCATAGGATCAAAAACACAAAAGAAATGGACATATTCCTAGAAATATATGAATTAGCAAAGCTGGATCAAGGAGATATAGAACTTTTGAATAATCCAATATTAGTTAATGAAATTGAAAATATAATTTAAAAATTACCAATAAAAAAAGCTCAGGATCTGATGGAGTCACAGTTGAATTTTACAAGAAATTTAGAGATGATTTAATATCAATCCTCCTCAAACTCTTAAATGAAATTGAAAAGGAAGCAATTCTCCCTAATTCATTCTGGGAGGCAAGTATTACCCTGAGGATTAATGGAACAGAAGAGAAGATACAGACACAGCTACAAACGCACTCTCACCTTATCTTTGACAAAGGAGCTTGTTCACTGCAAGAAAGATAACCTTTTCAACAAATGGTGTTGGAAAAACTGACTTTTACATGCTGAAGACTTAAACTTGACACATGCCTACCCCCATGCACTAAACTAATGTTCAAATGGATCAAAGATCTAAATATTAAGACAGAAACAATAAACCTACAGGAAGACAAGGCAGGTACAAATCTTGACATATATGTAAGCAGAGAGTTCATGAACACAAACCAAACTTCATGGGAAGTACTGCAAAGAATCAACATTTAGGATCTTGCCTCATTAAAAAGTTTTTGCACATTGAAAGAGATCATCAACAGAGTGAAAAGAAAAACCACAAATTAGGAAAAGATTTTTACCAACTGTCCCTCGTACAAAGGATGTTTTTTCTAGAATGTATAAAAATTTGAAAAAGATCAGTCTTCCCCAAATAAAGACCCAATCCAAACGTGGGGATATGAGATGTATACACAATTCTCAGATGAAACAATACAAATGGCAAATAAATGTATGAGAAAATGTTCAACATCAATGGTTATTCAAGAAATGCAAATTAAAACAACACTGAGATTTCATCTCACTCCAGAAAGAATGGCTAACATCAAGAAATTAACCAATAATAAATGCTGGCAGGTCTCTGTGGAAAAAGGAACACTTTTCCATTGCTGGTGAGACTGTAGACTGGTACAACCACTGTGGAAATCAGTATGGAGGTTTCTCATAAAACTAGGATTAGAGGTTCCATTAGACCCAGCTATTCCCCTTCTGAGTATTCTCCTAGATGAACTGAAAATATTATACCACAGTGATATATGTGCATCCATGCTTACAGCAGCACAATTTGTAATAGTCAAATAGTTGTCAAATAATCAAATAGTTGGAAACAACCCAAATGCTCAACAACTGAGGAATGGATAAAAAAGATGTGATGTTTTTATACAATGGAGTACTACTCAGACTTGCATGTGTAAACACCTTATTGTCTTGCTAGTGTAAAAACCTGAGAGAGTAAATAAGATCCAAAAGTTATAATAGATATAGTAAAACAGATAGAAACTGCTCAAATGGAAATTATATTGTTTCATCAATCTTGCATGCCTGTATCTGGTAGCCTGAGCAATTACTTTTAGGAAATCAATATACAATGTAACAACCACTGTTAAATTCCTATCATCTTATTTTGAAATCATATATCACCATTTTTGTTGTTGTTACTATTTTGCTTTCATTGTTGATTTTTAATTGTTTGTGTCTTGATCTTTTTTTCTCTTAAAAAAACTTCAACAGGTATAATTATAATTGCTCATTAACTTCTTTCTCACATCTTGTGAAATATCCTCAAAGATTAGGTAAAAATAGGTGAAACCCCTAGGCTCCCAAAGTAAGAGTGAGTACTTGATAAAAATCCACAAACTTGAGTTTGTTTCTGGGAGGTTCAGGCTAGAATTTTTCAGTGTCATTCCAGTCACTTGTGTTGACTTAGGAAGTAGATGTGATGCCAGCACTTTTACTCTTTAGTGACTTTCAGCAGGGGTTGGTACACATGCGTGCCTCTAAGAGTTCTTTCCTGAGTGGAGAGCATTGTTTTCTCACTTGCTCTTAACTCCTACCTGGCTATCTTTTATTTCTTGACTGGTTCGCACTCTCCTTTACAATGAGAGATTAAGATAACATAGTGGTCAGGTATATTGAAAAACACATAAAGTACCAGTAAACTGACACCCAGGTATATTTAGCACACACATATATATGTATATGTATATGTATATGTATATGTATATGTATATGTATATGTATATGTATTTATATATATGTATATGTATATATATATAGTCAGTGTCATAAACATAGATGTTACATATTAATTTGTATCATTCACATTATTCTGAAAAGAAGAGGTCATTTTAAACATGCCTAAGGTCACAAATGCTGCACCCAACATCCCTATTTTGACTTTCTGAAGGAATATGACATGCAAGTGGTGATTAAAATATATTGTGAATATTTACATGTTTTAAAAACTGTTTTACATTAAAAGACACACTGGTATTAATCCTCCTCAGGATAATTCTCTACCTTTGAGCCCAATTATCCTATTGTTGTTGCCACTAGCACCATTGGTGTCCTCTTGCATGCATGTTTTTAATTGTGCTCTTGTGGATTCCTTGATATCCTGAATTGATTAAAAATGCTTACCCTTGGTTGTCATTTTAAACTCTCAGGATAAGCTAGACAAAATGCCACATCAGATCAAATGAATAAGGTGACTGAGGGACATACTGAATGTTTTTACTTGACAACAATTTGCATTATTATTTTGAATTCATTCAAGACATTGAGGCATCCATAAAAGATGTAAAAGAAGATTTGCAGAACTGCTTCAAAAAGTGACAAAAATAATGGAGTGTGTTTAAATGAAGAATATTTTGAGGCAATTAATGGCAATGTGTTTTTTACAATATTAAATATTTAAAATTTTTAACCATTCACAGTATTCTAAAATCCAAGTGAGCACTTACCTCAAATAAAATTTAATATTGAGTAGAATGGTATCATGACAATTTAATTAATTGTAAGATGTTATTATATGGAAAATATATTGCCCTAAATTTCTAACTGTTTATTCAAAGATTCATACTAGATTCATACTTCCTATTTTCACACCATCATGAATGTCTTCCTTTTATAAATGCAAAATTGTGATATAAATCAAATATAACATGAGGAGAGCTTCTCCTACCAAAATAACATCTTTCTTCACATGCTCTATTGTACCTGGAGTCCCACCATGGACTCCAGGACACCATGGGACATCTGTATTGCATAGTTTTGATTCATATCTTATACTAGAATTTAACAGGAAAAATATTTCTAATATAAATTGGCTTGGGGATTCTTACATTTTGAGGCTGTTTGTCTGTTTTTATATTACAGAAGAATTAAATATTCGATTGAGGTTAAGCACCCAGGGACAGAAAGGGAAAGTTAAAGGAAAGTAAAAGTTCAAAATATCTGGTGGTTCTTCACTGCTCAAGAGAATCATCATTTAAAATTAAGGAGTTCTGTATATTAAAATTAAGGAGTCCTGTACAGTACAGGAATTGAGTTGTAGAAGGAAGAGATTTCTTGGAAGAGTAACAGAAGAGAGGTGAGAATGTCATCTGATCATGCCAGGGGTGATCTTGAGGAATTGTTTAAGTGGTGTTGTAATGGGGTACAAAAGGCACAGGAACAACATATATCAACAAGGGACAATCTTCCTGCACATCTGTGAAAGGTAGAGAACAAAAAGATAATGGCATAAAAACTCATGAAGAAACCTCTTATTCCAGAATCCTGAGCAGTTGTGTAGGAGTGCATTTCATTGATATGGTAACATATAATCTGTCTTTGCTAAATTCTGGTTGAATAGCCTACCTCAAACTGTGACTCAGTTAGATCATTCCCCAAGGCAAATTAGGTCACTAAACCTTCTGATCCACAGAAATTGAGAGTTTTCTGGAAGAGAAGTGTTTATTAATTCCTTCAAAGGATCTGCATAAGTTCTGTAGTTACCCTTAGGTTTTGGTAACATCCACCTCTTAAACAAGTGCCTTGTTATTTTTGCTTTTGCTCCTCTAAACAGATAAGAGGAACAGAAGCCTGATTTGTAACCCAAGTCTTAGATCACAGAGAAGAGGAGCCAGCATAGTTACTCACAGATAGAGGAGCACCAGGCTGGTGACCAGGAGAACCCAGGTTTTCATGGAATAATTTGGAATCAGGTCCATTATCTCCAGAAATTCTCTGCTCTGAGTTTCCCTTCTTGTTGATTTTGTGGCACTTTTCAAGGCTCTGCCTGCAGAGCTCCCCTTTCCAGCCTAGTTGTGATTCAATGAGACCAGATATGGATGTTTACATGGGAAAGGAGGTGGGGCTGGATGTGCAGCTAGGAGCAGAGCCATCTTTGCTCCCCCTGTTACAAAGTTTAGTGGCTTTCCCACTTTGGAAATCAGCATGGTCATAAATGTGTCTGCTTTGGTCTCTGAGCTATAGTTTGTGGAAAATCAATAAAAGCTTAGTCTTATCTCTAGGGCCAAAGATCTTTGCTTCTTGTTAGAAGCCACTAGCATTATATCACCTGTACCCTGTCTTTGTATATAGGGCAAAATTTATGCTGAAATACTTGAGATCTATCCAAACAAGGTAAATATATATATTCAATTTCCTTTCCGTAAACTTTCCTGTTCCCATGGAAGATTCTTATTCATCCTTCAAAATTCATGAATTCAATCAAAACTTCTTGTTCTAATCTTTTCTTATTAACCTTCCCAGATAGAAGCATTTTCTTCTCTGGGGATCTTTTATCTGCAGCACATAACATTCTTGTTATCTCTAATTTTCAGCAATATACTTTGTTTTTACATGATTGTTTGCCTTTACAAGATCATCAGTTTCACCAGGACACAGTCAGAATATTATTCATTATTATTTTCCTAGAACTTTAAGAGGACTTTACAGAGTTGGCATCTAGAAAATTTGGTTGAGTTAGGAGAGATTTCTGGGCTTGTACATGTACTTTCAATGTGAGTCTGTGGCAACTACTCAGTCTTCTTCTTCTATGCTAACAGAGCAAAAGGAGTTGCTCATATCTCAGCTGTCTTCCTGGCACATTTGGCCTGGTATGCAAGGATTCTTCTGCCAAGAGGGTTCCCAAAGATACATGGGATATAAAAAAGATGGAGCTGATGGCTGCACTATTGATCTATAGCAATTCAGGCTGCTGTATTTGCAGGGCTTCAGAAACTCATCTAGTAAACAACAAGTTACACATTAACCTTCTCAGAAAAGCCTGCATGTCAAAGATCAGTGGGTATGAAAAGGCAGAATAGAACAGCAGCTTGCATGGAAAGGTGGATGCCCAGACACATTAACTACAAATGTCATGGATGTTGTTTCTACACATGCACGATATCCAAAAAATATGATTCCAGATTTTTTTGAGCAAATGGCTGTCAGAGCAAATGACTCCTTGCTTTTAGATGAATGAGTAATTACTCAGTAAGTGAAAAGCCAGTGATTTAGGAGGAGACTGGTAAGAGCTATCATTGTGACCAGTCAATCCTCTACCAGATTTTCAATGGAAGAGATCCAGTTGTCAAATATTTGGAAATTATAGCACCTCATTTTCTTAACTCTTAGACATGTCATTTATCTACTTGCATCAGAAATAGAAGATTAGAATTTAATGATCCCCAACATTTTTGGCACCAAGTTTCATGGAAGACATGGGTTCCATAGACTGGTATGGAGATGACTTCAGGATGATTCAAAGGAGCATGTAACCTAGGTCTCCCACATGCACACTTTACAGTAGTGTTTATGTTCATATGACAATCCAATACTGTCACTGTTCTGACAAGATGTGGATCTCAGATGGTGATGCAAGTGATAGTGAGAAACTGCAAATATGGACAAAGCTTCTTTTATTTCTCACCTTATGCTCTGTTGCCAGGATCCTATAGGTACAGACCTATACTAATGCATGACACAGGAGTTGGGGATACCTAAATTAAATGGCAGTCAAAAGCTCAATATCCTTAACATAATAGAAATAGTAGTTTAAACTGTACATGTACATTTCCTTTTATCTTCTTCCATACCCTCAGCCAAAGCCTTTTAGTAAAACATTTCTGTACTGCTTCCCTGCTCATTTCTTTTTTTTAAAATTTTATTTAAAGAGAAAAAAAAGCAATACAGAAAAAAGGGTAGAAACAATACAAAATCTCAAAAAAAACCCCCCATAAATCACTAGTTGACAAACCACATACTGTCCTCCCAGAAATAGCTGTTCATGTTACAAAATTAAGGCATACAAAGTGAACACACAGTGAGGCTGCAAACAGTTACAAAAAAACAGGATGGAATAAAGCCAATTGAGACAGTATAGTGAAATTGGCACAGAACATCACAGCAGGTCACCAGGACAACAGTAAC